>JAEANM010011165.1:0-15409 GCA_017656035.1 Myanophis thanlyinensis
CAGCAAGTAAAATACATAGAAATAACAATTAAAAACCCAATATAAAATAATTAAATTTGCTGATATATTTTAAAAAAATACAGTTAAGATTATAATAAAAGTATGTAAATGAAAATTTCTAGTAGAGCAATAACTTTATTAGCCTTATTCAAATACAATGTATATCACACACATACACACACAGCTGTAGTTTTTTATTGTCGCCTCTCAGATGTAATACTGAGCTTTAACTTCTAGCATGTCTTACCATTGGATATGCTGGCTGAGATTGATGAGAGATGCAGCATGTTTAAAGACTCTCACATTCAAAACTGGAACAATACAAATGATGTTATAATATATGTTATATTATATATTTGCTCATTCAAAGTACTTTTTGTAGCTAATTTGACTTGACTTAATAATATTGTTTGAATCAGAAAAATAGAAATAAAACCAGAATTGTTGGGCCGACCTTATAGAGGGTCCTATAATTGAGCCCAAAATTTGGGTTGTAAACCATTTCGGTCATAAATTGAGTAACCACATGACTGGTCTCAATTTTATGACATTAAGCAAATCACATATTTTAAGTCCGAATCCAGCTTGTCCGATGGCTAGTTTTTGGCCAGAAAATGCCCCCAAAGTAGCAAAGGATGCTGTCACTGCTAACAGAATGAAATGCCATTACATGTCTGCGAGGGTGGTGCGGTAGTTGTAACTTCAAGGACAGGTAACTTTTTTCAAGTCCATCATTACCTCAATCATTAAGCAACCAGTCATAAGTCAAGGTTTACTAGTATTGTCCATAATGGACAATACTATGTACAATATTCCAGAGTTCACTTTAGACAGTGGTGATTACTTTTTAAGTAATTGTTGCCATGAATGACTTGCTGCTGAAATAAACAGAAAATAAGAGAATAGTCTTTTATTCATGTGGCTTTGCCTGCCTAGGTGAGACAGAGCATATAGCATATTTCCTCCACATGCTAAAAGTTAATGAACCAGTGGCGGAATTCAATTTTTTTTACTACTGGTTCTGTGGGCGTGGCTCAGTGGACGTGGCTGGGGAAAGGACATGTGACTGGGTGGGCAGTTTCTGCAAGCAGGGTAATAAAGATTAGGTTAGAAACAACACCAGAATGTTTTTTTCCTGCCTTCCTTACAGGATTAACCCTGTAAAGTAGAAAAAAACAAAAGGAGATTTCTTCTAACAACCGGTTTTTCTGAACTGTTTAGAAAATTTACCTTAGAGAATTTCACCTCTGTAATGAGCCTTCTTTCATACACTGTATATTTGTATAACGCTAATTGCATGTACATGTTTGAGATATGGAAAATAATTCAGATGTGCACATTTAAAAATTAATCAGGTAGCTCACTATTACTTTTTTACTCTTTCTTTATAGTAGAAGCATATGAGGTTGCTTTTTAAATCAAATCCATGTTCTACAAAAAATATATCCAATGTTCCTCATATCTCTGATATAAAAATCAGGAATGAGGAAGTGAATTAAAAAGCTCCTAATATGTAGGAAACAGAATCTTTTTGTTTCATTTTAAAGTGGTAGTGGATTTTATTTTGTAATGACAAATGTAATAGATATCAAGGCACGGGATAAAATGATGCATTATTTTCTTTCAGTTACACACTTTTCTGTGTTGCTGAAAAATGAGCAAAATAATAGCCTGCCTGAGTTAGTTTTATTGTGTGGTTTGGAGCTCAGGAAATCTAGTTTTTTTCATCCTGTAAAATTTAGAAGTTATGAAGCAATTTAGGTCAGAAACATGGCATATAAAATGATGTAAGTCAGTTATTTGTTATATGGAAATAATGTGAAGTGTTGCAAAAAGGACAAGGAGGTCTTTCTTAAGCTTTTTTTCTTATTGTACATGATATTTTTATTTAAAATACACTTTGTAAGAAATGGTAACATACTGATAATGATTATCAAAATGCATACTATACTGTATAGAAACAATTATTAAGCCATCAGTAAGCTTTATACCAGAAAATTCTCACACTAAGTTGGTTTATGTTAATTTGATTTGGGAGGATCCAGGAAGAGAAAAAATGATGTATAAAATCTGCTATTACTTCAACATATATTTGTTTAGTCGTTTGTTTTAATGTATGTCATGTTTTCAGACTGACAAAATCAGGTCAGTTTCTCTGCTGATTTGCATTTCAAAAAAGTCACATTTGAGCAAACAAACACAATTAAGTGTTTGCTTAATATGTGTTTGGTTCTTGTTTTATTGACTCCCCAGAGGGATTTGTGTGAATTACATGGACTTTGAAATACCAACAAAGAAATATGAAATACCATTTTATGTACACTGAATTTACTCCAGATGTGAGTATCTTTCTTTTGTGTATATGAAGACTCCCTTGCTATTAGAGGCAACTATAATTTAGCTCCCTCCCTTGATGAATAATCTGAAATATAGAAAAATAATTATCATATTAGGTTAAATAGCCCCACAAGGATTCTGTTGGCACTTGATTCTTTATAATGTGCCATTTGGCAGAAAGATACTTTAGGGATAATAGTATTCCTAAGATATTAATTTAAATATTATACACAGAAGAGACTCACCTACTGAAATTGTGTGTGTATATGATCTGCCTTGATTTTTAGAGCATAAATTGAGATGCCAGTTTCATCCAGGAATGGGAGGAGTAGATGTATTTTCTACATTGTATCTAAGAAGATTATTAATATATATCATATGTTAATGCCCCTGGAAGAATTTGATTATATTTGCAGGTATACAGCTCCTTCTTGGACAACTGAATCTGTGTCATATAAAGAGCTTCTCTTAGTTATTTCTTATTCTAAAACTTCTATCTTTTTCCATAAACAATACCCATGCACATTAAATTCTGATGATGGTGATGGTGGTTGTAGCTGTTTTGCCACTGAATATGGGTGGCAAACAAAAAAAATGTTCTGAAGAATAAATTAGATTTCAAAAACTCTTAAAAGGCATGACAAGGTAAAGATATGCAATATGAAAATTCTTCCAAACAAACTGCAGATATCATCTGTTTTAAAAAATGTTAAAGTCTACTTCATGGCAGAACTTTAAACATTAGTATTCTAAAACAAAACTATTTTAGCAAAGAAAACTAGTATCTAAACCTTTTGAAGATTCATTAGAGTCTAACAGCTTCTATTATGTTGTTACTCAGACCTTACAATTTCTGTTGCTGGCTTTTAGAGGCACAAGTAGCTGGAAAAGAAAATTTAGACAAGAGTTTGTTCCATATTGTTCATATAAAGAGAAATTAAGCAGGGTTTTTTTTTTACATAAATTGTAAATCTGACTAGAAATTCAGTAATTTTTGGCAATACTGACATGAATAAATTATATCTGGGATTATATCAAGGTGATGAGGACAGTGAATCTTTGTTATTTCACCCTTAATGCATCCATCCATTAGGGACCAGCCATAGGATCATCTACAAGGCAGCTGTAAGGAATATCCATTCTACTTGGCAGATAAAATCAATCAGATCTGTTTGGAGTTGAACTTTGACTGGACAGTTGTAAATGACATGCCTGGGACAGGGTCTTGTGGGGTTAGCTGGACTGAGCAGAGATCTCCAAACTGAGTTCACTCTTTGTTTATTAGATCCAGGTCCTCCCTGGATTGTTAAGGCAGCCCAGGAATGATCCATGTAGTTGTGTCCATGGCTCCTTTGAAGGAAGTCTCTCTGGCCTTGAAAGAAACTGGTAATTGCCTCTTCAAGAGTTGTCAGTCCCACCAAGGTGGAGCAGACTAAACAACAACTCTACAGGAAGATTAAGATTACTTTTTATTAAGAATAGATATTATAACAAAACCATGCAGGTCTTGATTGTATTGTGCATCTTTCCTTTGTTATAAACATATGAATTAGGGAGATTTTTTGTCTGAACCACTTAGGCATACTTCTTGTTTGTTTTGGACTTAGTTAATGCTTTTCTTTTCATTACTTTGGTAGTTGATGTGATCTTTTCTGTCAAGGCCCTCTTTCTTAAGCTCCATATGTATCCATCACTAAACCCAACCCTTTTGGATAGTAATAATCCTGTCTCAACTTTTTTTCTCGGTAAATTTGCTGAAAGTATAGTCAGACAAAAATTGCACAGGGTTCTGGAAGTAAGACATTATTTGAACTATATCCAGTCAGCTCTCCAGCCAGTAGGAAAACTGCATTGGTCATACTGGTTGTTCAGTGTGCAAATGATAGTCAATTATTCATCCCTGGGCTCTCCAGGGATGCTGTTAATATCCTGACAAAGGGTCAATTCTACTTCGACCAAGTGGGTCTGGCTGTTCAGGGCTTCCTGGATCAGGTAACTTTTTTTAATCTGCTTTCAGATGCAGGTGGGGTGGCATTTGGCATTTGAGACTAGTATACACCATGGGGATCCTGCTGGATTCACAGGTACAACTCAAAGAACAGGTAGCAGCTATGGTCAGGAGGGCCTTTGCATGGGTCCCTCTTGTGCATCAGTTGTATCTGTTCCTAAAAAGAAGACCTTTCAGATGTTTGCTTATGCCTAGTACCTTCTGATTGGATTACTGCAATGTGCTGAATCTGGGAGACCTCTGGAAACTACAGGTAGCAATGGTTAGTAATGGGAATACTGTTGTGTGACATCACTGATCTGGTTGCTAGTTGGGTTTTAGTGATTGTCACCTATGAAGCCCTTTATGACATTGGGCCTTGTTATTTGAGGGACTGCTTGTCTTCAGTAGTATTTGCCTGCCGTAAGATTAGATAGTGTGGGGCACTCCAAGTTCCTTCAATATAATGTAGTACGGTCTGGAACCACACCTTCTGTGTTTTAGGACCTGCAGTCTAGAACAGCATCCCCCTGAATATTGGTTTAGCTCTGACCCTACTTTGCCAGTCTTTAAAAACTTGTCTTTGCTCCCAGACCTGATTAGGTTGGCAGATTTCCTTTTGTTCTGTTCAGAGTTGTGTACACATCCCTTTCCCTTTATATTATTTTTAATTTTTGATAATTTAAAACTATTCAAAGTCACTTTAGAGTCAGGTAGCCTTCCAAATTTAGAAAATAAAATTAGATTTGGATTCAGCTTCCCCTTTATTCTTGTTCATTGCCCAGAGTTCCTGTGCTAGATGGGCAAGCATAGACATTTGTCAGAAAGAGAGAGAGAATATCATATTTCTGTAATATCCTGTGTAGCAATTTATCTGCAGCTTCACTTACAGAGATTATTAGACAAACATTTGGCCTAGCTGCCTTTTGATTGCTTGCCAGTTGCACTTCTAGTGTTTGATGAACTCCACAAAAAATGTAGCAACCAAATCATTGTACCCACTAGATATTCCATCTGTCTAAAACTTTAGACCTAGTCCAAATTCTAGTGAGTCATATCCCAGTCAACAGTGAGGCATAAGATGCTCTCTGCTCCTGCAGGTTTTTTGTATATTGCAAATGAAAAAAAAAGAGTCAGGTTGAAGAGAGATATTGGATGTAAAGAATGAAATGGAGAAGTGCTGACATTTTCCTGAACTGCAGAAATGCTGCAACATATTAAGCTATTATAGATTAATTTCTCTACTAATTCAATGGAGAATTATACTGTTATAGAGAAGACAGTCCAGTTTGCTTAAGAATTTCTGCATTCAGCTGGTGCATATATTCAGTTTTTGTCCATATTATACCTTCTAGGTTGTCTTAAGACAGTTTGTCAGAGTATTTTTTAATAGAAAATCAGAATTTATAATGGTCTTGGTCTCAGATGATCAGGACATACCCTGAATGCCGTACTGCATCTTTTCTCTCCTGGTGATTAGGTAGCAAAGAGAAATAGACAAGCGCCCTGTAGCCATGAGAGTGTGATGTAAACCCACCAGGATAGTTCCATGTGTTTTCTGGGTGGAGTTAAAACATGAGAAGAAATTATCTCGATGACATAAAGCTTAAAAACAGTTATTAACAGCATTATTGTGTGACATTAAAAAATAATCTTGTCTGTGCAAATGAATGCATATTATTATGCTGTATTCCAAGTTCCTGAATGTGAATGAATATGGGAAGCAGAACCCTGTGGCCTAAATGAGAGAAATACTGCTGTCTTGGAAGAACCTAATAAATCAAGAGTAGCATAATTCCTGGCTGTTCCTGAAGATTATTTCATTCGGGCTTCAAGAAAGGAAGCTAAATATGCAGAGTGGCAAACTGGTGTTTCAGAATGTCTTTTTAATTCCTGGGAATCTGCTGACATGGTTACTAATTATGCATAAGAGTAAATATAAAGGGGTTAAAGTCTTGAAATTTCTATATTTGGGAGAAGGCAACAGGCAGGATTTATGAAAATGGGACAAGGGAGTAATGCTGATTCCTGTTGGATTTTATTTTAAAATTTAGTTTTAACCCCTCCTGCTTAGTTGCACCAATAATGCCTCCAAAGCTTTTAACTCTAGCAAATAATTCAGCAGATCCCTGCTGTTTATTGCATAAATAAAATATGCACATTGTTAACTCTGCATTATTACAGGGTATCTGCACTTCAGTATTTATGAAAGTGTCATCTGTTGTTTTGTGTTAGCCTTGTCACAGTTTCTGTTACAGAGAGAGGGGAAATACTGTCTTTGTGCATATGTGCAAAGTACAGTAGCTGTTCCCATTGTCTCGGAAGGTATTCCTTGGCCTTTTTTTCCCCTTTTCTTTTTCTGTCTGTGTGTATGTGAAAGAGAACTGATATATTCAGAATCATTGTGCCAGAGAGATAAATGGAATTGCCAGAGGGTTAGTAATATCCTTTTTTAAAAAAGAGAAACAGCCTTTCTCCCTAAAGGAGGTGGGAAAAATTAGAGCAATTACATACGTATTGTGAACTTATAACCCAAAGAGAAGGAGGATTTTCCACTCAGAGTATAATCAGCTGCAATTTACTGAGAAGAACAAGAAGGAGCAAAGGCAGCAACTGTGCTTAGGAGTTTCTCTAAAATATGAATTTCTTTGCAAATCAATCAGTGGATAGGCAGCAAAAAAGTAGGCACACCAGGTATTATGGCCTCAACCGCAGTCAGAAGATGAAAATGTATACACAGATGAATTTTGAATGTTCAACATTGTTTCCTTATATTGGTGAACTATCACAATCCTTTAAAAGTCCATCTTGAGTTGAATCAAATAAACTAAATTTTATCTCATAACACCTGGCTTTTTTTGACCAACCGCAATCAATTTCTCTCTGTTCAATTTATTCTCCATCTGTAAGACCCCAGAATTAAATGCAAATTTTCATTACAGCTGCAGAGGATATTAGCATTAAAACATTTGACATAATGAGCTCAACACATTTGCAGACATTGCTGAAGAAAGGCAGGCTGGTGTTGGATAGTGTCAATGTAAGAAATTAACGTTTTAAGTAATTGCGTATAGCAAGTTCTACTAAATCAAAGACTGGGCTCCATTTAATTCTAAAAGCTCACCAGCACTTGTCAGATGACCTTTAAGTAATCACAAGACATATTGATAGTCTGCATAAATGTTCTTGAAATAAAATATCCTCCCTGGATTTCCACTTCTGGCCCTTGGATCCTCTCCTGGCAGCCACAAAAGATAATAGGCTTATCTGGTAATGTTTTAAAACCAGCTCAGATAAGCATTTGCCTGGCGGCCTCACCTGCCAATCTATTCCCTAGAAAGGCTTTTTGTTTCACTTCTCTTGGGTAGAAGAATCTTCTTGCAGATATATCTTATTTTTCACCAGGTTAATGGCATTTGTGATCATTTCTGTCTGATGCTTTGCATTCTTTATGACAATTTGTTATACTTTCTGATGTAGCCACAAATATTCTTTGATATATCAGTAATAATAACACATACTCTCAGTAAAAATAAAATAACTATCAGAAATGCCTAGGAGAAGGAAATACCCTAGTAAGCTTATGCCAAAAGAGCAACAGTGTAAGTAAGCATTAGGCTGACCATTTTAGTCATAAATGGAATCCCACAATTGTGAACATTTTTTGCAGCCACAAAAAATGAGGACATGATGTTTTGGAAAAAAAGCCTTCAAAGATTACAAACATGCCCAGACAGGTAGTACAAGAGGTGATATTTTAATATACTTTGGCCTCAAGCCATTCAGAGCTCTACAATTTGACATCAATACTTTAAACTGCTCCTAAAAACTGACTGGAGGCCAGTGTTGCTTGTATTGATCAGTTTAAGTTGATAACCTAAAGCTGTGTTTGAGAGTAACTAAGGTTTCTAAATTGTCTTTAGAGGTATTGAACATGCAATGAACTGCACCTATATAATCCAGAAGTTATTATCACATATATAAGAGATGCCAAACTTCCTCTCTATATAGGAGCTTGCATGTGGTGTAATAAAAAGTTATTCTACTGTAATCATTGAAACCACTTTTACACCAAGTGACAATGATGGATCCATAAACAAACCATATGGTTCCCCAAAACTATATATCTGACCTTTTAGGGGGAGGCATCTCTGATATGGGCAAGAGACCCAGTCAAAAAAGTATTGTCCTGTATGGATTGAGCTTCAGTTTTTCAGATATGATCCAGTCTTTTATAATGTTCAAATTCTCATTCAGAATATCCTCTTATCTCTTTGGCTTAGATGAAAAGATTAATTTTATTTGCATATTTATGACAACTCAGCTCCTAATTCTGAATAACACTACCACCATTTTTGTTTAGATGTTAAATAATGTGATAAGATAAAATTGAATTCTAAGCACTCCTAGAATTTCCTATTTACTAGCTACTAACTGTTTGTAAGGGAGATGGGTGGTTTAAAATATTTGATAAATAAATAAGAGAACAGGCTGTCATATGAAATGGAGAATTCTCCATCACGATCGGTCTTGAAACTAAGGGTGGATAGCCATCTGTCAGAGGTGAACTTCGTTAGATCCTTCATTGTGTACATAGCTTCTACTATCATTTCTGAATCTACAGTTCTGTGGTTCTGTGAATTCCATTTTAGGATCAGAGTATAACAAACCCTTATTGCCCTAAAATTGTTTGTGAAGATGCACAGGAGGTAGGAAATAACTTTATTTCTTTATTACTCTCATTGCCACGTAGTAAACTTCACAGTGAATTCTCACTTGTATTTGGTGAAATTCGTGGTGGGTCTTCCTCCATGGTGCTCTAGATATTGTCTTGTTTGTTTAATTGCCTTTGGGTTTGAGATACAAAATTAGTTAAGGAAAAGAGGATATGTGGGTGCAACTCTTCTAGGTCAATTTTACCTTCTACAACAGACATGTCAAACTCAGAGTCCTCCAAGGGCCATATTGTCACATTTGAGTTATGATGAGGGCCGCACTCCCTTCAATTGGGCCGCAGCGGCTGGGCTTGCCCTTGGCAGCTTTTGGGACAGCGGGACAAGCAGAAAACATGCCGGTGGCATTAGCATGGGTCGGGTTACAAGCACTAGCCTCGCCCGACTGGCTCCTCTGACCAGGCTAAGGAGGAGTTGCTGTCACTCCAGGAGAAAGGCATTTCTCTTGCAACTTGCCTGGGAAGCCTCGGAAGCTTTTTTGCTTATTTGTTACATGTCTAGACTACCTTTTCAACAGTGGATTCAGGACAGCGTGTAGGGTTCTCCTTCCTTTCTTACTTAATTTTACTTATTGATTTAAAATATTTTACTCTGCCTTTCTGCTCAGGAAGGATCCAAGGTGGCATGTAAAACATCGTCTGTGCAGGGCCGCAGGTTTGACATGCCTGTTCTACAATATGATGACAGCTTCAGTGTGAGGAGGCTTAACATCTGAGGCAGCAATTCTCATAACTCAGCCCCATTCTTCTCTGGTAGGGCCTGCATATGTCCTCTAGCAGAAGAGAACCAAGGTATCTCTTGATTCTTCCTTCTCTTCTGTGGATGTTCTCTGTGTGGGTCATGTCAAAAATTTCCTTAAAGAATAATCAGAGGTTGTTTTCAAAAATGTTTGAAAATGAAAAATGTTTGTAAAAAGGTTGTCTTACATTAATTTATATAAACACAGTGCAGGAAAAATAGCAGGAAAAATTCATTAGAACTTAAAAGCCTAGGAAGATAATTGCCCCAGCGATATTGGAGTACAGCAAATCTCCCTAGAGAGAGACACTATTCTCAAGTACTGTGCTATAATTGAAAAGGCCTATCTTATGTCACTCTTAGTAGTAGAAAAAAGTTGCGTTATTTTTTTTTGTGTGAACCAATATAAAGGTATAGATATTGGATATTTTGGATATTTTATATTGTATATTAAATGATAAAGCATTTTGGTTAGGGCTTTGAGGGGGGTTGTTTTTTTTTCTCCTGCAAATCTGCTCTTTAATTCTCTTTTCCTTGTTCCATTTTGCTCTTACCAAAATAATAAAAGCCCATACTTTAACTATACAATTGTCTGTAACAGCTATTATTTGTAAAAGTACATTTTTGCATGTCCTAATTGAACCAGGAAAGTTTTGTAGAACATGCTGCAGGTACAAGAAACACAGCTAAAATACATGTAATTTCAGGGCATCTGAGAAAAGTGGATTAAGCTGTAGCTTAATGTACATCTTGCCCTACTGCCCTGTCCTTTCCAAAGCTAATGGAAGAGAGTGGGATGAGTTTGTGGCATGTATATCTTTCCAAATTAATAAAGAAAAAGTTTCAGAAATTTAATTAAATCCCTGTTTTCATAACTAAGTAGAACAAAAGGAGGGGAAAAAAACACTTAGGACTCAAATAATGCAATAAGAGAAAGATACAGATAGTCCTAGCTCATTCAGTGATTGCTCAAAGTTACAACAATGCTGAAAAGAAATGGACATGCAACCAGTCCTCAAGGTTCCAGCCATTGCAGCACTCCTGCAATCATGTAATCTCCATTTGTGACTTCCTGATTTTCTTCCTGCAAATAAAAGGCAATGTGGAAGCTGGAAAGGAAGGATGCAAGTTGTTTTGATAAGTAGCTTCTGCTGTTTTTTCTCCTGTCTATAGCATACAAACCTTGGCCCATGCATGGCTTCTGCCACCTTTCCCAAACACCTGGGACTGCCACCTATTGCCGCACAATGATCCACAAATCCTGAGGTTACAGCGGCAACCAGGATTGCTGGAGTAGTTTTTGCTAAGCAATGAGGTCACATAACTTCACACTTTATGAAGCCATTGCTTAGTGATAACAGTCCCAGTCCAATTGCTCTTTTAATGTGAGGATTATCTGTAACTTTGGGGAACATGAATGGCATGGTGTTTTGGTTATGTTATGAGGTATTAAAGTACAAAGAAAGCTAATAGGAGGAGGGATTTTAGGGAAAAGGCAATTATTATTTTTTAATTAAAATATATCCAACATTCATTTTATACCACCTTTTAATGATTCCATTTCACTCTTGCTATTTTAGAAGACACAGGAAAATATGTATAACTTAGTTACAGGTGGCCCTTGACTTAACAACTGGTTGCTTAACAACTTTTCGCCAATCACACTAGCCTCAGAATGGGTATTTCATAGCCCATGAAGCACTTTCAGCCATCATAAAATGTTGTGCCAGCCCACCTCCACCTCAAACTCCTCCTCACTTTGAACAATCATTGAGAAGACAACAATTGTGATCACAAAGGGCTTAGTGGGGGGCTTATGATCCTGCTGCTAAAAAAACCTGGCTTGGAATGGAATGATAGCAATGGATTTTACGGACTGCATTATTGTATGAAAACACTGAGAGGTAATACTAAGACCAGTTATTTTGGCTGTAAGTAGAGTAACATCTTAAATACTGTTGCCCTCTGGCACATATCTCTTATACTTGCTCTTGCCATCTTTGTGTACAGATAATCATTTTGTGTCTTCATAATATAACTATTTGTATCTTATGAATTGCTTTTCTTGTTTTGTTTTGTTCTGTTTTCCTCATAAATCCTACAGCTGATCGGCTGATTTACAATGTTTATAGACAAGAGGCAGTATTTACCATGCTGCATAATTTATTGTATGCATGGGAACCATTCTTGCTTAAATTTGGTTAATGTTCTGTAGTAAATATATACTGTTTTGCCATTGTTTTATATTTTCCAGGTTGTATACACATTTCGCTGCATTTCATACCATGTATGACTGCATGTGATGAATAAAATTTGATTTGATTGATGCCTTTGTTTCTATACAATAATTGCAAACTTGATGTTTGTATTAAGATATTAACGAAGTGGCAAGCATATCTTCTTATACGTATTTTCTTTTTTTGTTATGTATTTTTTATTTATACGTTTTCTTTGGTATACATAAAATTCAATATTCACATTGACAGTATGTTGTCAGGATACCATAGATTTTGAATAATAATGACAAAATTTTTAGCAATGCTATTTATAACAATTCTCAAAACATATTAGTAATAATATTTGCTTATCCTTAATTATTCCCCTTATCCTATTTAATTAAACAATCTTTTCAATTTTAAGTTTCTAACTTCTGCTTCTATTTTCTAGCCATTGATAAAATGTCTCCCATGTTAAAAAGTATTCTGTTTTCTCCTTATCCTTAATTTTCATTAATATATCCATCTCTAGTATTTTCTTTATTACATTGTCCTCTATATGGATATCTTCATTTTTCCAATTTTGTGCATATACAATTCTCGCTGCTGTTAAAACATGTAAAATCAAGTATGTATTTCCTTTATTGTATTTTTCTGATAAGATACCCAACAAAAACAATTCTGATTTTAAGTCTCTTGTTTTGTCATTTCTCCTAGCCAAATTCGTATTTTTATCCAGTATTTTTTAGCCTGAATATGTCCACCATATATGGTAACTGATTACATTTCCAATACTTGACGGACATGTTTTTAAACATTTTTGCCATTCTCGCTGGTGGCAAATGCTACCTATAAAACATTTTGTATAAATTTTCTTTATAGGCTGTTGACATTGTCAGTTTATAATTTCTCTCCCAGAGTTTTTGCCACTTATCTAATTCTATATGTATCCAAATTTTTAGCTGTTATTATTGTTGTTTCTTTTACTTATTCTTTTTCCATTTTAAAACTCAATAAGTAACTATATATTCTTTTTTATTAATTTATCATCAATCCCTAAGAATATCTGATCCAATTCTTTATAAAATCCATACATTTCTACATCTTGTACCTTGATTGTATTTTCATTGGTGGCCACCAAGCCAAATCAATCCCTTGATCTTTCAGTTCTTGCTTCGATTTTAGATCCCCTTGATAATTTAAAATATCTTTATATCTCATAATTTTCTCCACTTCCACTTTTATAGGTATTTTCATATTGCTCATAAAAGTAAAACATATATTGCATCCAGCTCCCTTGGAAGCATCTAAGTACGTTGAAGGTGATCTCAGAAACTTTTAATAGGCCTGCACCTGCATCCTGCTTGTAACGGAGACAACCAGGAAACCACAGCTGTAGACTAAACTGAAAAGTTGGGGGGAACTTATAGGAAACGTGCTATGGCAAATCTCTTCCAAGTAGTTGCCAAAAAACATGCAGTCAAATTAAACTCAACAGAGACATTACTGTTTTATTATTATTGCAGCTGGTGTTATTTTAGACACCATGTATTTTTTTTGTTTTGTTTTAAGCTTCTATAAAAAATAGCTAAAAAATCGAATGTATTATTATACTGATATGAGTGGTATAATGGGAATTCAAAAACAATCCCAAACTAAGGAAGAGGAAAATTATTTGCATGTTGTTGCCACAAAAACTACACAAACATATTCATCAAGTCACCAGAAAATGAGCTCAGCTTTAATGTAGGTTTTAAATGAAAAGGCTAACTTACACAAATACTGTATAACATTTGTGAGATGCAAAAGATGAAATTTACTTCCTTTTGAAAAGCAATGTGACTCGGGGCAAGCAAGATGAGAAGGACACTTTTTAGAATGCAGATGACAAATATTTATCATGACAATTAAACCACTGTTAAAATGTTTCTTGTATTTTTATAGTTTAGTAGTTGAAAAGTCTCTTCTTGTCAGAGAAAGAGTATGCCATTCTTGCATCGCAAGGACAGTGGTCACATTCTGCAGAGGAAGGATGTTATGATAAACCTGCTAATGATAAGGACATTGCCAGAAGTAGACTAGCAGAGGAAAAGAATTGCACTGAAGAATTGCTTTCTCTGATAAGGTCTCCTTCAACTCAACTAGCATACAGTATATTTATTGGTCATTATTTACCATTGGCTTCCTCAGGATTTATAAAGTAAAACACATGTTAATTTTATACTGTAAGGTGGTAAACTGCAATGATGTTTTGTCTATGGCATTCATAACACAAATGGAGATTGGAATCATGACTTAGTGAACTCTCCAATATTTCTGGATATTCTTGAACTATTAACTTAAAAAATCTGCAGCCAATGTAATGAAGTGACACATAGTTCCAACATATTGTAGGGATTGAGATCAGCAGGCAAAAAGCCATGGTAAGACAAAAAGCAATAAATAAACTGTGAGCAGGTGTCTTTCTGTCTCAAGGCCCTGAAGATTTCAGTTGATTCAAAAAGACAGAAGGGAGTCCTATAATTTAAACTCTTAGGCAGACATATATTAGTCTTGAGTCTTGTGTATTGTGGTAGGCATCTCTTCGGCATGCACATGGCTTCTTGTTTGCAATAAAAGAAGCTAATTCAAATGTATCTTTGAGTGTCTATAAGAAAATTATGATTTATTACCATACCTGACATATGTCTGAGTGGCATCTATTAGGGAAAACTGTCCTACAGAATACCTCAAGGCCCGTCCCCCCCCCACCTCAATTTTGCTGGCAGAGGGCTAGCAAAATAAACGAAAGGGGGGGATGTTTCCCCTTTTGTATTTGAACATCTAAGAAGGGACAGGAAAAGAGAAAAGGAAAGAGAAAAGAAAAAGAAAGAAAGATAGGAAGAGAGCAATGAAGGAAAAATAAGGAAAGAGGGGAAGAAAGAAAGGAAAATAAAGAGGAAGGAAGAAGGACGGGAGGGAGGGAGGGAGGGAGGAGATAATGAGAGGGAGGAAGGGTCTGAGGAAAGTCCTGCCTTAGCCCGCAACACGAGTGACATTGAGCTGGCCACACCCACTCTGGTGATGCCCTCACCCCCACCAAACACAACCCTGATGCGGTCTTCAATGAAACTGAGTTTGACGCCCCTGGAAATAGCCATTAAGGATTATAATATCTTATTTAATAGAACCAAAAAATACATTCTCCATCGTGTTGGAAGCATATGCTCCAATGTCTGGGAATCCGATTCACACACACAGGTCACATGACTTCAGTAGAAAAAAACTATAAAAGCTTCTGCCTGGGCTGGAACCCCCAGCGGTTTTTTCGACTGTCACAGTGATCTGACTTCCACCTGGAGCATTAAAAAACCTGCTTTTTTAAAGTTTTCCTTCTTCTTCAATCCTGCAAGTATTAC
>JAEANM010011166.1:0-15407 GCA_017656035.1 Myanophis thanlyinensis
GAAGATGATTCACGTGTGCGAGGCTGTTGTAAAACCGACAGACCCTGAGTGATGGCCGATAAAATTGAAAATTTTAGGTCCTTGACCACATCCGCCAGGGCCTCCCCTTGGATGGTAGAAGCGGATGGTTGGGATGGTGGCTGGGCAGGGTCATGCTGAACAGAGAGACTAGGGGAAAGACCAGAGGGGTCAGGGGACATACCTCCTAGTATGGGCTGTGAAACAGGTGAAGACAAGGTAACATCTGTTGGCCTTGATTCCGCCCTCTTGACCTGCTTTTCGATGGCCTTGTGGCGACGGAGTGCCACCTGTTCTTCTTTCTTTGACTGCTTGGAAGTGACTTTCCTGCCAGGTTTAGAAGAGGTGGATGCCTTATCAAGGCCTGTTTGTCCTGCCTGAGGTAAGGAATCTCTAGAACTGCCTGAGGGGTCAGAACTAGCTGAAGTTAAAGTGGCCATGTTCTTAGCTGGGGCAGTAATGTGAGAGCTGCCCTGTGTATATATATATCTATCTATAAATATGACTACTTCACTATAGACTAAACTAACCTATGGAAAAAGAACAAATTTTATCTAGAAGCTAGCGCTGTACAGAAGGGAAAATTAACTCTATGCCTAATTTTACTAGTTTTTCTCTTGTTGTTTTTGTTGTTTTTAACAGGCTCAGATGATCGGATCCGGCTGCGATAAGGACCGCAGCCTCCGATAAGCCGGGACAGCTGCGCAAAAAAGCGGAAGCGGAAGATTTAAGGGCCACGCGGCCGAACGATTGAAAAACAGCGTTTTTTTGCAGGAAGGAAGCCGAATTCGGCGAGAAACGCTGTGCGCAAGCTGAGAATTGATAATGCCCTCACGAGATGTGAAAAGGGCAGCTGGCTAGAATCAAGGCTGCTCCACCCGAAGATCCGGGGGGGGAAGGGGGGAGGGCCAAACAAACCGCTCCCGCAGCCAAATGAAAACCTCCGTCTCAAATTCAAAGCAATCCTTGGAACAATAAATACCTTGACTTGATAGAACTAACCAAATTGACTGGTGACTCTGGCAAAAAAACAGTGATCAGCGAGCTGAGTCGATGAAAACACTGGAGTAATCCAGGAAAGGCGATAGCTTTTATATTTATATTGACTCATCACGTGATCGCTGCTGACGAATCCCAGTCAATTTGGAGTCTATGCTTCCTCCCACAATGGAGAAGATTAAAAAAAAAACCTAGCTGGATTGACATTAATCCAGATTTTTAAATCAACATCAAAACCTTGGAACTCTATAGCATACTACAGTATATCAAAATCAAATAAGCCATATTATATAGGTAGTTAATTTACAACCACAATTGATCCCAAAATTTATGTTAGGTGTGAAAGAAGATCAAATTACAAAATTAGAGACAAGCCTAGATAAAAGAGGTCTCTAAAAAGTTCATTCATATGACAGAAATTTTGCTCTCTGTAATAGGATTTTCATTAGACCTGCTGACATAGCAAATGAAAAGACAGCAGTAGCCCCCAAAATAGCCACGAAACACTAGTCATTGTAGTTATTAAAGGCTTTTCCCCCCTCAAGGGATGCCATTTTTGAAGCAAAAATGGAGAACATTCAACAACATTAATGTCTAAGTGTTAAACTCATCACAACTAAATTTTCACAAAATAATTTTGTGCTCATTTTATAAACATCTTGCATTCTTACAGTTTTAAAAAACGGAGAATTTTTTTCTGTCAGAATCTGTGAATCCAAGAGACAGTTTCCTTCCTAGCAGGAACTAACATGAAAAACATCAGTCTCGATCAGACTGAGTCAGAAACTGGGAAAGTACCAGTAAGCACACAGCATTTTCATTGGTCGACTCAGTCACATGATGAGCTAGGAGGTAAAACCCATTCTCTTGGATTCACTGCTCAGCTACAATGGAGAATATTGATTTACTAAAATGTTATTCCTGCAGGCACTGAAAAAGCTAAATATCTTACTTTCTTAACATGGCCTAAAATAACCGGGCATACTGATTGTTCTCATCCAAGTAAAGTCCTGTTAATTAAAGTACTGCAATTGTAACTAAGGGATTCATTTTAAGGGATTTTTGTTCTGAAAGCTTTTGTGGACTTTTCTATATATTGTAATTTCTGTAAATGCAGGATAGCAAAGGCTGCAATACATGGATGAAAGTAAAGGAAGAAAACTAAAAAATGATTGGCATCTTTATTACATTCTAAGCCTTGGTGTCTTAGAAGACAGCACATAAATTAATTCAATTATCAAGAAATACATCTTTTGATACGTTTGTCCTATAAAACATTGTCAGACTCAGGCCTCTTAACCTTGCATAACATTGTAAAAAAAAACAACCTATGAAATTACAGTATACTTAAGCATAAGATTCTGATTTTGTTAATAGCCTAACAATAATATAATAATAATAAATATAAAGAGCTTAAGGGACTTCTTACATTGTTGATTTCTTTTATCCCCAGCATTTTTAAGAGGAAGACACACAGGACAATCATGCCGGGTACAATTCTTCCAGTGAGATATGATTTGTCGTGAAGATGCACAATGAGCCACTAAAAGAAAGTAAAAAAAACATTTTGTGACTCGCACAAACATGAAAATTTCTTGAACAATCTATACAAATTGAAATCTGCTGCTGATTCCTAGAAATAAAACAGTTGGTAAAATACAATTTCAACTTTTAAAGCATGCAGGCATTTAGAATTAGAAAGCCTATCTTTGTTGTGACCATTAACTTACTTGTGGATTCATTCCAACCAAGCATAGGTTATAGGTTCTGGACATACTGTAATAAATCATGTAGACCATTCTTTTAGATTTACATTAATTTATTGTCATTGCACCTCATACAATGAAATTAAATGCCATCTTCAGTGTACATTATACATAAGAAAACTATAAAAAATAAAACAAAAACACACACCCTTCACATTCTATACAATTAAATTGAAAACCCCTGATACTGCATTATTGTTGCCTATTCAATAGAATTCAATATAGTTACTGCTCTGGGATAGAAGCTGTTTTCAGCCTATTTATCCTTGTTTAATTATCCTATATCGTCTGGCAGATGGTAATAGTTCAAAAATAGGGTGCCCAGGATGATATGGATCTAAGGATGTTTTGAACTTTCTTTAGGCAGCCGGAGGTATAAAGCTATTCCAAAGAGTGAAGAGGACAACCATTGATCCTCTGGGCTGTGATGTTAACCCTCTGGAGTGCTGTCCTATCTGCCACTGTGTAATTGGCAAACCATACACAGGTGCAGTAAGTATTTTTACTCTCTCTTTTTCTTGCACAGTAGAAACCAAGATGCTTATTAAATTTTCAGTGCATTTATAACTCTGATCTCAAGAGGCACTGTGGCTTAAAGACGCTGGATTTTCTGGGTGGAAAAGGTCATCTCTCTGTACTCCAGCATTGTATGATAGAGTGAGCTCTTGTCATTTGCCTCAGCTTCTATCAACCTAGCAATTCAAAATCATGCAAAATACAAGTAAATAGATTGTTCCCCCCCACACCTGATGGGATCCTAATGGCACTTTGTGAGGTAACAAGAAAGCAACTAATGTTGGACTTGCCCAAATATGAGGCAAATTCAGTGAAGAAAAGCTCTGGATGACGCTTGCATAGAACTCTGTTAGACACTCTGTGGGTAGAACTACACCCCTGCAATGTACACTGGATGAACTAAACAAACTAACAATCTTAGGCAACCAAACTATTCTGTACTAACATTGTAAACTCACTGGCTCTCAATGTACAAACACCATATGCTAAATAAATCAATAAATCAAATCTCAAAGTCATCATCCTATAAACCAGTTTTCATTTCAGCAGTATAATATAGTCTGAGCAAAGGCAAGTATTGTTCATGTTAAATAACTGTAAATTTAACATAAATCCTTGCTGATTTCCAACAAATCATCCAAAGTACTAACATTAGATTAAGATCTAATTTCTGCCAATCTCTGCTATACAGAACATGATCACAATTATACAGGAAATCAAATGTTGTACTTACCCTGACAGGATTTTCCCGCCTGGCAATGTGTCATGTGGTTGAGGACATTCTTCATGGTTCGACAGTGAGGGAGGTTACACTGTCGTACTTCTCCATTTGCTTGCTCCCTCCGCTGACATTTATGAGCATGCAAGAGGAGAACAAGTTGCTGCTGTATAAGCTTGCGTTTTTCTGGGTCTGCTGTAGGTGCTCCTGATCCCATAGCAGTTGATACCATACTAGCCTGCTGAACTGAAGGAGTCTGCTGCTGCTGACACTATCAAAAAGAAACAAAGCATTTTTGAGTTCAGCAAAAGTTAGAAAAGTGTTGTTTTTTTTAAGCCTCTTCCTGGGGCTTAGCTTGGAGGAGCCTTAACTATTATTTTGAATGCAAACCAAAAAGAAGTTAAGTTTCTCAAGGTTGGTTGCACAAGATGGAAACTGCTATTTTGTTTTGAATTCCCCACTACATACAATCCCTTAAAAAAAGCTTACAATCCCAATTTATTATCACCCCCACAAAACAGTAACTGATTTCATTACAAGATTAATCTCATTACTCATTAGTCTTTGATAACTAACATAGAAATGTATCATCTCTTCATATGGAGTAACACAAACACATAAAGCATAGAAGCTAGTTCACGGACATCTGTCACTGTCACATACTGAACTATAGTATCGCTGAAAAGAGATAAATAAAAGTGGGTCTTTTCAGCATAAAGCCTCTACTGCAGGGGTGTCAAACTCAAGGCCTGGGGACCGGATCCGTCCCATTGGGTACTTAGATCTGGCCCTCAGGGCCACCATGGAAACAGTGAAGGACCAGCCTGTGGAGCTTCTGCCAGTGAAAACGGGCTTCTGAGCTCAGTTTTCACTGGCAGACAGGGTTGCAAGAAGCCGTGGCAGCTGAAAATGGAGCTTGGGAGCCCATTTTTGCTGGTAGAGTGCTTGGGCCACCACAGGCACCCCCGACATGAGTGATGTTGAGCTGGCCACACCCACCCCAGCCTCCAAGGTCAAACATAACCCTCAATGATGTGGTCCTCCAATGAAATTGAGTTTGACATCCCTGCTCTACTGAGATACCAGATAAACAACTGACTATAGAAAATATCAGTTCAGCACTAGCCTGTATAATTTTTGGTGCAACTTTTATTACCAATGTTAAGCACAAATCAGTAAGAAATAATGACATTTTCCTTTGAGTTCATCAGAACATAAATAGGGGGGTTCTTTCAAAGTTCATCCTGAACTATCTGAAGTATACAAAATCAACACCTGCATGTCATCTGGGCGGTGGCGAGACTTATGGGAATGCACCAAACCCTAACCCCTCCCCAGCTGAGCGGCCGTTCAGCACATTCCCGGAAGTCTCACCACCACCCAGATGGCACACGGGTGTTCGGCTCTGCCCCGGGGTTCCGCCAGCATCTGCAGCACCCTCTGGCAACCCCCCCCCCCAGGTATGGCGAACTGCTGCAGCTTGGGCCCCAGTCAGCTGATTCCCTCGCTAATTCCCAGCTGATTCCCTCCAGATGAAGCTGGCAGCTCTGTGGCCACCTGCTTTGCTTTTTCCCTCTTTTGGGGAGGTTCGCCAAGAGGAAAAAAGCAAAGTGACGGCTGCAAAGCTGCCGGCTTCGGGGAAGTGGCCCAACAAGCAGAAGTGCTGTGCCATGAAAGAGAAGGGCAAAATGTGATGTGATTATTTTGTAATATCTTGTAGGTTCAGTTAATTTATTTAAAAGAGCACTGCATAAATTCTCGTAGCATAGAATTACTAAGGGTTTCTTGTATATGCTTTTTTTTTGTTGTTAAAGCTTCAAGTCAGTGTTAACTCCTAGCAATTACTCAAACAAGTCCTTGCAGTTTTCTTAGCAATATTTTGGACAGGGTTTGCCATTGCCTGCTTCCTAGGGCTGAGAGTATATCAGTGTTCAAAGATCACATAGTTGGTTTTGTGCCCTAGAACAGAGATATCAAATTGGATTTCTCTGAGGGCTGGATCAGCATTGTAGTTCTCCTCCACAGGCCAGCTTGGTGGTGGTGGAGATGGGACAGAGGCATCCTGCAGCACCCTGCTGGCCAAAACAGAGCCAGCGGGCCCTGCATGTGCCCCCCCCATGTCCCGTTTCGGCTGGCAGAATGCTGCAGGAGGTTATCCAGGTCGAAAACGGAGTATGCCCCTGCACCCTGTTTTGGCTGTCCTTTGCTATTCCCAGGCAGGCCCTGCAGGCCACATTTAATCACCCTGTGGGCCGGATTTGGCCCACGGCCTTGTTTGACACTCCTGCCCTAGCAGAATTAGAATTTATGGTCTCCTGATTTCTGCTACATATTCAACCATATTTCCAAATCAACAGAGGTACTCAATATAAAACAGACTGCAATCCATATCTGATTACTTCTGGAATTCTATTCCATCATCATAAGATACCTAGTAATTATATTTTTTAGGCATATGAAGAAACTGCCATTACATGTTCAGATAAAGGGTCAAATTGTTCATCAAGGTGAGGGGAATGTTACTGCTTTTAAGAAAGATCAAGCTTTTTTGTTTCTTTGTCCATCCTTACATTACATAGATAAGTAGTAAGCTGATTATACAATGCTCCTTCCAGCTTAATAAAAGTTACTTAGAACAATGCTTAGACCTGTTTTTAATCTTTTGAGAGTATATACCTTTTAAGAATATATTACTGTATTTTATAAGTTTTATAACTATTAGAGTAAAGCCATTCCTGTAATTTGTTTCAAACGTAACCTTAGATATTATTAAGAAGAAACATGACCACTAATTTTCAAATATAGTTTCCTACTTTATATCCTATCATTAACATAAAGAAAAATAAACCTATTTCTGCAAAATCTGTAATGCCAAAAACTATTCTATTTCCTTTCCAGATCATACCAATTCAACTATTTGAGGGGAGATCTCGCAGACTGCTAAAAGTTACTCTTCCAAACTACATATAAGTTAATCAAAATAACTTTTC
This sequence comes from Myanophis thanlyinensis, assembly GCA_017656035.1. Taxonomy (NCBI): domain Eukaryota; kingdom Metazoa; phylum Chordata; class Lepidosauria; order Squamata; family Homalopsidae; genus Myanophis; species Myanophis thanlyinensis. Next base: position 7,008 of record JAEANM010011166.1, read on the forward strand.
TCCACAATTGGGAAAAACTATATTATTTATAAATTTAGTAAAAAGTCAAGGCAAAACATATTCCTCCTCTAGCAAGAAAACTATCTTGTGAAAGCAATGGACAATGGACAAATAATTATGCCCTTTCTAGAAACAACAGCATTTCCACAATTCTGAATTAAAAAGCTAAAGACTTCTTTAATGAATGAACACATCCCTGCTACACAATTACCATGCCAATAACTACTACTACAACAAAAATCTTGAAAAAAAAAGGTTCAATCCGTGCCTAACTACAGTGTACAGGGAGTTGAACTTCAGCTAAACGTATTTTCACTCCTGAATGTCCCAAAGGAGATCAATGTATAAGTGACACTGATATGCGATTTATAGAAATCTTGATAAAAAACATACTAATTCTGCCTTCATTTGATTTCTGACCATGAAGATAAATCAAATCCTATACGTGAGAAATTTTGTTCATATAATTTATAATTATTTTGGAGCCTTGATAGTGCAGTGGTTGGAGTGCAGTAGTGCAATACTTCTGCTGACTGCCAGTTCAAAGTGTCCAAATTTTGATCACATGTCCACAGGGATATTGCATTGGTCATGTGAAAAACAATCATAAGTCATGGTTGGAATTTCTCATGGCCACTAAATGAATGGTTCTAAGTTGAGGACTACTTGTATACCCTAAGAACTATTGACTATTCATTTTGCATTCATGATTCCTTCCGAGTAAGAAGATGATGAGATTTTCAGGTAAAATTGTAAACCACCTAGTCTTTAGGATTGGATAGCATACAAATTAAATGAATATAAACAGTAAAAGGAAAATACAACCACATTTAAGAAAAAAAAATTACATTTCCAGATAGAGGACAGCAAAGACAACTAGACAAGCAATCTGAATAATTCTGTGTTCTGAGTGATTGTGTATCCAATTATGAAATATAAAAAAGTAATTCACCTAATTCATCGCTCATTCATTTATTCATTGTACTTGGGCAAGTGGAAGGTGGCCTGAAAGGAAGGGATTTTATAGCCATTCCCCTCTCCTGATGAATCTACTTTCCTTTTAGTTTAGGCTTGCAGCAGCTATCCATCTTTGGCATGACTTCTTTAATGAGGCACAGAGAACATTCCCACCTGATACCAAGCATTTTTCCCACTTTGGATCTGAACAGCTGCATTCTGTCTACAAATATTCCAGATGTCTGTTTCATAACACTTGCAATTATCTTTAGTAGGGATTCTAATAATTTCAACCTACATTGATCCTCTTAACACTTATATTTCATAAATATGACTTACCTAAATTAGTTACACATTGAATTGTATGGAAATTGAAAAGACTAGTGATACCACCTGTATAGTGCCTGCAGTTCAACTTTTTTATTTCAGATTCCATTATATTTTTTATCAACTAATTATTTTTATTTTCAAGAGGATTTGGTGTAGCAGTTAACCTGCCATGCCAGAAACCAGGAGATGGTGGCAAATGAGACTCTCTGTGAAGGACATTCTGTAGACAAAGTAGATAACTTCCTTGCAGCTTACCTCAAAAGATAAAACTATTTGAAAGATTTCTGTGGGCGACTTCATATTATTATTCTGGGGAAAGGTTCTCTGCAATTCTACTTGATTTTATTTGGAGTTATAAATATCAAAGTAATACAGGCAGTCATTGACTCATGACCATAATGGAGACCAAAATTTTGGTTGCTAAGTGAGACAGTTAAATAACATTTTGTCCCACTTTATGACTTTCTTGCTACAGTTGTTAAGTAACTCACTATAGTTGTTAAGTGAAATCTGGCTTTCCCACTGACTTTTTGTTTAGAAGGTCGCAAAAGGTAATCACATGGCCCCAGGACATTGCAAAGTGCCCAAATTTTGATAACGTGACTATGGGGATGGTGCAACCATCATAAGTGTGAAAAATTGTCATTTTATTCTTTTTCAGTGCTATTGTAACTCTGAATGGTCATCAAACAAATAGTTACTTTTAAGACTACTCGTACATCCTTAATCAGTAGAAATTTTCATAGAGGGGTATAAACAATCTTTCCAAGCGATTTAGGTAAGTAAATCAGAAAACCAAGGTGATGTAGGATAGGATAGAAAGGTGGGTGGGTGGGTGGGGCCAAACTTGAACACCGCTACTGGTTCACTAGAACCAGTGCATCCAGGCTGAATTTCACCACTGACATTAATCCAGCATCTTTTCTACTTGAAGATAAAGAGATGAAAAACGTTATACTGTTCTACAACAATTGTGTACATTTTAAACTAATTTTAGCATAGTAATCTGAATAATAATAACCATAGTTTTAGTAATATAAAGTTTTTCACATCATTTATATATTCCTAAATCATTACTACTTTAAATTTATGGCCACTACTTCAGCTCAATTACAGATTGTTTTTCTTCTCTGAGCTTCCAGAATGTCAACCAGAAAAAGAAAACTAAATCTGTGCTTTAAATCAGAATAGAGACTTATGACTTCCAATGATGCTTAATGATACCTTCCAGCAGCCCTCACTTGTGATTATTCAGTGATACAATAAAATTGTATGAGAAAAATATGGCAAAAAACAAATATCAAGAGAAAAGTGCTCAGAAGAAATGATAATTGGGTTGAAACATTCCTTCTTCTAGATTCAGTAACTTATTTCTACTTAGACTTCAAGGTTAATTTACTCCCCAACTCCAACACAGCTTTTCCTACTGTAGTTTCAGAGCCAATTAAGCGATGAAACAGTATGTAAACCATTAGCACAGAAATACTGCAATATTCCGAATTAGTTATAAAAGAATTTTCTGCAAAAATTACTACTTTTTATTTATTTTATTTATTTATTTGATTTATATATCGCCCCCTCTCCCTACTTACCATGTTAGACATAACAGGAGCAGGCACTGGTTTCTTGTCCATTGGAAACTGTGGCAAACTGTTAGGTAATACCGGCTTACTTTGCATCTGGGGACCGAGTCCACTGGCTCCAATTGGCTGCCCAGTGTTTTGGCTATATGGCGGGACATAAGGACTGGGGTTGTTCATCATTCCCATCTAAAAATTAAGTAAAAAGTGATAGATCAGTTAAGGATTTTTAATTTTCATTTTTATAGAATATAAAGTAAGTATGAATATTTTAATGTCAAACTATATCAAAGTATATTGATATAGTGCAATATACTTAGAATAGCCCTATCTCTATCTCCTTCCCAAACTTTCATGAATGCTATTCTAATAAGTTTCTAGTGTGATAGGTTAAGGAGCTCTTGGCATTTTTTTATCCTTGATATTATAGAGATAGGCTGCTGTTCTAGATGCAATAGAAAGATTACAAGGAATAATCAATTCACCACATGAAAGAGGTGCAGGTGCAGCAACAGATGCTATTGAGTGGCAAGGATAATTGTGCTGTTACAATAGAAATTAATTATACCCCAAGTCCCCAAAATAAAGTCTTCTTGTTATCCAATATTTCATCATAAATTAGGAGAGTTTCTGCATAATAGATAATTTGCAATTTTACTTTTGAGACTTCATTTGGTTAAGATTTCCAGAAAGGGAGCATTCCTGCAATTGTACTGCATTTTTCAGGCTATTGAGATCCCTCCCAAAGAACAGTGCAAATTCAGAAGTGACTTACTAATCCACTACCTCAGAAGAACAGATGGGACCTGGAAGTTTGTTGGAAGTAAAATATACAACTGTAATCACAGCAAGGGCATGACCAACACTGGTGAAAAGCTTTAAATTCAATTCAAACGACAAAACGAAGAATTTGAATGTTGTAAAAGGCAGCCAAATACATTGTTACATGATTCTTAAAACATGGAAATGTAGACAATTTGTAGACTCCTCTCTGTTTTTAATATTACAACCACATGAAATAAACTTTATATAAAATCTTACTTCCTTCACCATTCCAATGTTAATCAAACTGAAAAAAGTATTCCCAGGCAGCAAAAAGATAGTACAATGTGCACAAATGCACTTTTATGAATACTTCTCAAGCATGCACATATTAAATGTTGCCTGATTATAATAAGATGGACCATAATTGCTTCCGTTTTGTGAAGATCAAATTATATATTTGGTTTACAACTGTAAATATATTTATTAAGGTTTAACTGCATGTTAATACTCTGTTAAGAAGTATTTTGCTATCACTTCCAAGACCACTTGGAAGTCAGTTAGTCAAAAATAGAGCTGCCCGATTAGTATTTTGTCAGGGGCAGCACATTACACCTGTGTTATGGAACCTGCACTAACTTCCTAATACTATTTAGTCCTAGTAATGTTAACCTACATAGCTCTTTATGGTTTGGTATTCAGGACTGCATTTATCCACTAGAATTGGCCTAACATATTCAATCTTGCTGGGAAAAAGCAGTTAATAAGCTTCCCACTTTTACTAGTGTGGGAGGCTGAGGGACAGAGGCACTGCTTTTTGTATCATTCCTAGTCCATTGGAATGGTTTTCTGCTGAACTTGTTAGCTCCAATTTTATTTGCCTTCCGAAAGGCAGAAGCAGCTGAAAACAGATCTTCTACATATTTTTCAATTTCTCAGTCAATGTGCACCCTTAAGATTCCTTGGAAATCTTCCTTCTAAGCACTAATTTGCTTGGTCCCCTTGACTACCACCAGCTATGACAACTATGTTTTTACTTTTAAAAATATAAGCAAGCCTGTGTACTTTTCAACTTAAGAAAAAAGTTCTACTTAACACAACTCAATAAAAGCATGAAGTTATATGTACTATTTAAATAGTAAAGTATGAAATACAGGAGACTCATACATTCCAAGTCAAAAGGCTGGTTCAATATGTATTACTGTCTATAATTTAACTGTGATGCTATAAATCACACTGATTTCCATTGCCTATTTTATTTTGAAAATGCCTCTGAGCCTCACAGCTAGGCTGAAATTATAAAAATGGCATGCAGCTGAGGATAAGTTTCCACTTTGAATCATGTTCAGCCATCTCAGAAACCAAAGAATGCATGATAAGTTAGAGATAGTGAATTAAGGAAGTGGCAAGGAGAATCCTAAAACAAGCATCCTTTACTATTTAAAAAAATGTCAAAAAAAATACACACTGTAATTATCAAAACAAACAGTAATTCTACTTTGTTCAATTAACAAGCACAAAACCAGATTAATTCATTTTTTTAAAAATCAGAACTAAAACTCATTTTAGTCTTTTTATACTTTTTTACTTGGTGCAATCTCAGAAAATGCTAATTGCTTACTCTGACAAGAAAGCTGCAATCTGTAATGTTTTCCCATAAACTGTTAAAAAGCTTGTAATTTTACAAAATCTGCTAGGAAACTGTCCAAAAATGGCTGAATTTTCCTCATATATGGATTTTATACTTTATTATTTTTATAGTTTATAAATTGCGTTATTATATTTTGCACTATAGCAGAATTTTGTAGTACAGAATTAATGCAAATAGTTTATATAATTTACAACTGACTAAAATACTCAGATGTGAGTTGGACTATTCTTCAGACCATGGTGGTGTATATAATACACCATTACAAAATCATCTGAGATAAGACATAACCCTCCAAAAAAGGTGGCCCTAAACATTAGGGCACATATTTACTAATTTATAAAACTCAAAATATCCTGAAGAGAATACCAAAAAATATATACCATATTTTTCGGCATGTAAGATGCACCTGAGTATAAGATGCACTTAGATTTAGAAGAGGAATACTACTACAACAACAAAAGGTTTTTGCCTCCATGCCCATTTTCTGGCCTTCTTTCGGCCATTTTTTGGGCCTTTTGGGGGGGCGTTTTTGAGGCTTTTTTGGTCTGTTTTTGAGGCCTTTTTGGTTTGTTTTTTTCTGAAAAAAAAATCCCCCAAAAAGGGACTGAAAAAATCCCCAAAAATGGGCGGAAAAAAAGCCTTTAAAAAGGCCCAAAAATGGCCTGGAAAAGGCCCAAAAACGGGGCGTACAGAGGCCAAAAACCAGCCAGGGGTGGGCAGTGCTTCAGTAACATTCACTATATAAGATGCACAGACATTTTCACCCACTTTTTTTGTGGGGGGAGTGCGTCTTATATGTGTGAAAAATATATAAACAATGTATGCATTTGCAGTTGGATGCCCAAATTATATTAATGCATTGTTGTAAAGCTATACATTTTTCATAAATTATTTTCCTTATGCTGCTGAAAATGCAATTTTTTATAAATTACTTCCAAATGGGAAAATGGGAAGTCAGAAATATAAAGCTGGGGAGAGAGCTGAACATTAAATTCTTAGATTGCAAGCTTCTAGGAATTTGCCTGTAAAAGTCTTCCCAAATATTGCTACCATATTTCCCAGTTTTGTTTATTAATAAGGAGGCCTTTCTCATCACACTGAAGCTGTTCAAAACATCCACCTGTCCAATTCAAAAAATGACTGTAAATTGCCAGACGTCTGGTAGCTCTAGCCAAGACACCAGACCAACAATTCTCTTAACTCTTTTTTTGGACATTACAATCCCATATGGGGGCAATCAAGGGTGCCTTTAAACAACAGCAATCAGAAAGAATGGGCAATGTATTGGACTGCTACACTAGCTATGTTAGCTAATTTAATAGTGAAACTCACTCAGAAGTTGAAGAACAGAGAACATTTATGGGTGATCTGGTGCATAAGTGCAGAGAGAATCTGCCAAGCAAAAGACTACCATCATTTAGCCAGAAACATGCTAACAAGTTTTTGGCAGTATACTGAAGATAAAAAATGATAGTTGAACTATAATTATTGCATTAATAAATCCATTCTCATTTAAAAGAGGCCTTCAAGGGGCAGTGCTTTTTTGACCCATGAAAGATTTGTTTCCTGATTCATTCAACAATATTCAACAATATAGTTTCCCAACTATTACTGAACTATTACTGACGAGATGAAACTTTGTAGCCATCCTTGTTTCCCTTACTTCTAACTGCAAATTTACATCTAATGTCAAATATTAAGTTCTTTGCAAAAGGAGTCTCCAATCAAATATAATTTGCAACCATTTCCAAAACACAGCCTAGCCACCATAAACAGAGATGGCATTGCAGTAAAAATAAAAGTCACTCTTGGATAATTCCTATACAATTTTTCAGCAGCCTTACAGAGGCTTCCTTTCACTTCTTGCAGGGATTTTTTTGACACAATGGTTAATTTTCCCAATCAGTCAAATGGCAAGATGTCACCACCTTCCAAATCCTTTTAAAGTGATTAGTCTTAATTAATTTCTGGCAACTATATGCTCATACAGTTTTCTTAGAATTATTGTGGAAAAGGTTTGGTATGCCTTTTTGAGAATTTTTGGCCCAGGCTAGCCAATACTTTGGAATTCCAAAATGCAATTGAAGTGAATTGAATACTTTATTTGCCCAAGTATGATTAGACACACTGTCTTAACTTAGTCTTTCCCACAAATAACTTATATTACAAAGTCGTTAAATTCATATTATATATAAATGATAAAAATATGAACTGTGACATTAACAGCATCATGACAGTATTAAGCAAATAACATAAATCATGGCAAATGTCATTATTTACATTTATTAGACATTAGTGCATGGGTCCTCAAACTATGGGCCACGGGACACATGCAGCCCGTGGAGCACATTTACCCGGCCCGTGATGTCCCATGCGTGCGCCCATCCCACAATCGTCGAGTAACACTTCCGGCGCCCTTTCCCGCCTTTTCTTTTCGCTTGCTCCCCTTCCTCGCATTCGCCTTCCACTTTGGCTCGCTCCTTACTTCACGGGGCAGAGACATTGGCTGAAGACATTGACTCAGCCACCCAGGCAGGAGGGCTCCACTGGCAGCGAAAGCAAAGGGGAGGAAAAGGAAAGGGAAGCGGGGCCAAGCCATTCCCCCCCCCCACCCTCTCCTCCGGCAGCCCATCCGCTCTGCTTGGGGGCGGGCAGACGGAGCGGCGTTTGTGCCAGGTGAAAACCGCCCGCTGCCCCGGCGCGGCGAATGGCTGAGCGCGCTCTGCTTCTGCCTCTGGATCAGCGCCATCTCGGAAACAGGTGAGGCAGCGCAGGCGCACCATCGATGGAGCACGCGCTTGCGCCGGCAAGTGGCAGGAAGGGAAAGGCAAATCGACGGCTGCGGGAGATCGAGTGGCGAAGAGCAGAAAGTGCGAGGCCGGGTGGAGGCGGCCACATATGACTGGGTGAGGCTTGCTGGGGAGAGGAGCCAAGGCAAGCCCAGCTCGAGACAGAATGGGGAGGGAAGGAAGGGGAAGGCATGTGGGGGGGGGGAAGGATCCTTCGAAGAGAGCTGGCAGCGGGATGGGGATGTTGAAGACAGAGAGGAAACGAACCTTGTCGGGAGGAAAGGGGAATCGGGATTCTTAGCTGGAGACGGACGTAACGAAGTGGCTGGGG
>JAEANM010011167.1:0-15407 GCA_017656035.1 Myanophis thanlyinensis
CCATAGCCTTGACTATACACACTTTTGTTGGCAGGGTGATGTCTCTGCTTTTTAGAATGCTGTCTAGCTTTGCCATGCTTTCCTCCCCAGGAGCAAGTGTCTTTTAATTTCTTGACTGCAGTCCCCATCTGCAGTGATCACGGAGCCCAGGAAAATAAAATCTGTCACCATTTCTTCCCCATCTATTTGCCAGGAATTGAGAAGGCTGGGTGCCATGATCTTAGTTTTCTTAATGTTGAGTTTCAAGCCAGCTTTTGCACTCTCTGTCTTCACCTGTATCAAAAGGATCTTTAGTTCCTCTTCACTTTCTGCCATTAGAGTGGTATCATCTGCATATCTGAGATTGTTGATATTTCTCCCGGTAATCTTAATTCCAATTTGTGATTCATTTAGCCCTGCCTTTCTCATGATGTGCTCTACATATAAGTTAAATAGGCAGGGTGACAGTATACAGCCTTAATTAAAACATAATTAATGAAACATAATATGTTAACCAATTGAAAGACTGACAATTTGCTAACTGAAAAGAAATAATGAATTAGCTGGCACCAAGGGTAACATATGATAAGACTCTTCTCCACTATGGAGCAAACTACATCCTTCAGATGGAATATTTGAATTATAGCATTGTCTGACATAAACTGTATTGCCACTTCATGTGAATTTACCTAAAGATGTGTACAGGACCAACTAAGTATTGTAGAACTCAAGTTTCAGAAAAAGGAAAGGACTTTTCATAAGATGCAGGTATCACAGTATAACTGGAATGCTGTCATTAAGTATTTTGAACCAGTGGTTGAAGCAGTTGTTTCATTTTCTTCACCTCGTTTGGCATTTTACAATTTCTTCTGATAGCATGATCCTATTGTGTCAGTTGGAATTGGTTCAAGGTCTCTGAAAACTCCTCTCATTCGCTTCATTGTTACCCATTTCTATGTCCTGCTCTACTGATCGGGTCACACCGATTCAAAAATCACAGGCAATGAGAAATAGGACACCAAGGCTCTTTAAATTATGAAAATGGAACTGAAGGTATCACTGGAAAACCAGGAATAAGCAATTTTATATATACAACAAACTCCTGCTGCATATTTTATCTAGCACAATAATCATATTAGCTCCAATCTTGCACCAATTGTGATAACCATTTCCCATATCATATTGTGTATACGAAACAGACTTTTTGGGGTGGGTGGGTGAAGGATTGAGTTGTTTGTTCATTTCTATTAATCTAATAGACAAGTGAACATCACATATTACATCTGTTCTGCCCTGAAATTCTGTAGAGCCTTTTACTGTACATCTGTGGTTGGCATGCGTATTTCAAAATCATGTTATCAATATTCAGGAAATTGTATGAAAATTCATTTATTCATCCTTCTATTTATTCACCTTGGTGAAAACTAGAAACATTAAGTTTAGGATATCTAAAAGGCAATAGGATTCAGAAAACTGTCTTATATAGACTATGCTCAAAAGAACAGAATACAGTACTATGATTGCACATCTTGGAAGATTTTGTTCTGTAATGGTTTGAACATGAAATAAGGTAAATAAAGATAAATTTAGGAACACGTCTCTGATTTCTTAATTACAAATGTTAACTTTGCATTGAATCCAGAATCTTTAAGTGCCTGGCTATATACATTATACACAATTCCTTACCTTCCAACTTCGGATATATGCCTGAATAAGTATAGCTGATGTTTTCATTTTTAAATATTTCTTCTTTTCCTGCAAAATAAAATGTCTACTTTACTAGAGTGATTTGTACTACTTTACAAATAGTAAGCAAACCAATCTTTGTTTGATCTGCACGCATAGCAGCCAAAGATATTGTGCATACCAGCATTTACTTAGTTTCATCCTGGTAGAAGTTTTATACCACACGTGTGTGATCATCAGCCAATGGATATCATGTGGCTACTGAAAGTGCAATTTTATATGGTTTTTCAACGTGAAAAGGAAGAGGAAACGCACACACTATATCTTCAGTGCATATCATATCCTGCCATTGTAGTCCTGTTACTGAAATTAATCACATTAATAACAATACGTTCTGTTCCCATGCGACAGTGGGAGTTGGATGCATATCTTGCCACTAAACAAACTTTCAATAATTTCTGAAGGCTGTTCTCAGCACAGAAGGTAAATCCTAATAGGGATGCACACCCAAGGAAGTACATTGTGGTTGGGTGAATCTGGCACTGGTCCTTATGGGCACAGGCTAAACAAAGACTTAAAACTGAGGTACCATAGAGACCTTTGCACAACCAGAATAACAGTATAACAGAGTTGGAAGGGTCCTTTAAGGTGTTCTACTTCAACTCCCTATTCAGGCAGGATATACCACTTCAGACAAATCAATGTCCCATCTCTTCTTAAAAACTTCCAGTGTTGGAGCATTCACAATTTCTGGAGGCAAGTTGTTCCACTGATTAATCGTTCTAATTGACAGAAATTTCTCCTTAGTTCTAGTTTGCTTCTCTTGATTAGTTTCCATCCATTGCATCTTGTCCTGCCTTCTGGTGCTTTGAAGAATACCATACGTTGACTCCCTCTTCTTTGTGGCAGCCCCTGAGATACTGGGACACCGCTATCATGTCACTCCTAGATCTTCTTTTCATCAGACTAGACATACCCAATTCCAGCAACCGTTCTTTATACGTTTTAGCCTCCAGTCCCCTAATTATCTTTGTCGCTCTCCTCTGCCCTCTCTACAACAAAATCAGCAGTGTTTGCTTGTCAAAAGCACCTAAGCATATACAACTCAGGGTCTGTTTGCTTCTTACTCTTTGGCCCCGGAACCAAGCTGAAATAAGGATCTGGCTCCTGCGCATCTCTTGGTAATGCTTACGACACTTCCATGCTCGGAAAGCTGCTTGGATTAAGGCCGCCAACTCCTGTACTCGCTGCTGGCGTCTCCTCTCCAAATCAAAAAGCTGTAAAGAAGGTTGGAAAGTCACCAAGATGCATGGAGGTTTGAGTACAGGTAGCATTTTAGAGGTAGTCCTTGACTTACCACCACAATCGGGACCAGAAAATCTGTCACTAAGCAATGTGGCCATTAAGTGAGCTGTGCCTGATTTTATGACTATATTCGACACATTTCTGTGAATCACACCGGTCATTAAGTAAATCCAGGTGTCCCCATTGACTTTGCTTGTCTGAACCGCCCTGGGAAGGTAATAAATGTGAATCGCGCAAAGTGGGATGCTGCAATTGGCATAAATACATGCCAGTTGGCATGTACCCCATGTGATTGTGGGGATGCTGTAAGTGTGAGGACCTGTTGTAAATTACTTTTTTCAGTACCATCGTAACTTCAAACAACTATTAAACAAATGATCATAAGTCAAGGGCTACTTGCACTTCTTGAACCTAAGCCTAATTGGTTAAATGTCAGTGGGTCCTATTCTTTGGGGGTTTTGTCTCAAGAATCTCATGAACATTGTGAGGTTATTTCACAATATTTCACGGAAGGTTATTTCCCGTGAAATTTCACCTTTCTCATTGTTTGGAAACATGTTCCTCTTCTCTCCTCGACACATTCTTTCTTCTTGTTTTTTCAAGGAAACATCTCCTGTATGGCTACCAATTACAGGTGGTCCTCAATTTAAAGACCACAATTGAGCCCCAAATTTCTGTTGCTAAGCAAGACTTTTGTGAAGTGAGTTTTGTCCCATTTTACAATTTTTCTCGCCACCAGTTGTTAAGTGAATCACTGCGGTTGTGAACTTAGTAATATGGTTGTTAAGTGAATCTGGCTACCTCCATTGATTTGTCAGAAGGCCGCAAAAGGAGATCACATTATCCCGGGATCCTACCACCATCAAGTGTCTGAATTTTTATCACATGACCTTGGGAATGCCGTAATGATCGTAAGTGTGAAAAAAGGTCATTTGACTTTTTTCAGTGCCGTTGTAACTTTGAACTAAGTGAACTGTTGCAAGTCAAGGACTACTTGTACTTAATTTTCTTCTAGCTGGACTAGAAGAAAAACATATTTATTCAAATTATTATTTGATTACTAGTCAAATTAATAGTTTCTCTCACATTATGTCAGTAAGACAAGAAGCTGAAGTTGACTTCACAGAATTGAAATCAAAGCACAGTAAAAAAATATATAGGTAGTCCTCATCCTACGACCGTAACTGAGCCTAAAATGTACATCACTAAATGAAACATTTTAGTGACTTTTGCCCCATTTTACAACCTTTCTCATCACAGTTGTTAAGTGAATCATTGCAGAAGTTAGTAACACAGTTGTAAAATGAATCTGGCTTCCCTATTGACTTTGTTTGCAAGAAGGTAACAAAAGGGGATCACGTGACCCCAGGACATTGCAACCGCCATAAAGGTGAGTCAGTTGCCAAGTATCCGAAATGGCAATGATCATGTGACCAAGGGGATGCTGCAGTGGTCCTAAAGTATGAAAAACGGTCCTAAATCACTTTGTTCAGTGCCGTTGTAACAGTCACTAAATGAACTGTTATAAATCAAGGACTATTTGTAATATATCCTTCAACACCTTCATTCAGTTTTCCTGGCTTTTGCCATTGCTTTCTTATGAAATACTTGTTTGATTTCGCTGTCTTGCCTACAGCCCTGGGATTTCTTGATGGCTCCCATTCAGCTACATTGATCCTGCTTATCGCTCTAGGCCAGTCAAGATTGATTAGGTGTTGCCACTCCTTTCACTAGCTCAGTTCTGGGTTAGTTAAGTCAAAGTTAATGTAAACTTTGGAAAACTACAATAAATTCCTAATGCATTGGAAGAGCAGTGGGAAGGCTTTGCCATTTTTTTATTTTGTTTTGTTTTGTTTTAGTAAGGGATTGATAAGACTCAGCAGGACACAGTGATATATTTTAGATTTATTCATATCACACTATATAAATATGAGCACTATGCAGCTAAGCGGTAATTATTGTAACAGTTCTGACTGGGTTGGCAATATTTTGTATCTTATTTCAGCACTTCTTTCCAAAACGTTTGTTTCAATTGCCCTTTCTTGTTCTCCGTATGTAATTAAACAGCCAAATCTGGTTGAGTGCATCATATTATGCTGAGCAAATCTTTCACCGTGTAATCAATACACCAGTGGAATCAAAAGAAAGAGGAAGCGACAGTGGTAATCAAAGAGAGTCTGGTATTACTGAAGTGAGAGAATATAAAGGAAAAAATGGATTAGCTGCACAGACATATTTTTAGGAGGCATTAAAATCCTTGCTTTCAACAAAGTGAGGATTTATCCAGCAGAATCCTAAAAGCAAAATCTTCTTTTCCTTTTACTCTTAATTAGCATAGCACTCTCAATCTCTTCAGCCTCTGTTGCCCTGAAGTACCATTAGCTCACCGTGGATGGGCTTCGGATGAAAATCTTGGTATGTCCGTATGCCAGTTCTTTGGGGTCAATGGACAAAGTGTTCAGGATGCTTTGAACACCATCCCTGTACCAGAAAGGAGAAGAGATCAGATATTGTTTGAGTAAGCAAATAAATGCTGTGGTCTCTGGTTTGGAAAACAGTGGGATGGCCACAGTTCCTATGCCAATCATCAAGCAATATTGGTTATGCCGTCACCAACCAAATTCCCCAGGTGGTGACTCAATTTTATAAAGATTCGTGCCTAGAGTACAGGTAGTCCTCGACTTATGGCCACAATTGAGTCCCAAATGTATGTTGTTAAGTGAGACATTTGTTAAGTGAGTTTTGTCCCATTTTACGACATTTCTTGCCACAGTTCAGTTGATAAGTTAGTACCATGGTTGTTAAGTGAATCTGGTTTCCCCATTGACTTGGCTTGTCAGAAAGTCACAAAAGGGGATCACATGACCTTGGGACACAGCGACCGTCATAAGTATGAACCAGTTGCCAAGTGCCTGAATTTTGATCACATGGCCATGGGGTTGATACAAAGGTCGTAAGTGTGAAAAATGGTCATAAGTCACTTTTTTCAGTGCATTGTACCTTTGAATGATCACTAAATGAATTGTTGTAAGTTGAGGACTACCTGTAGTTATGGGATGTCCCTGTCATGTTCTTTGCAACCATATCTATTGGGCACAACTTTTCAATATTCCTTTGAGGCACATTATATTAAACCATTGACTTTCACCATCTGGACCTTCTGCTGAATACTGAAGGTTATCACAAGTCCTTGCCAACAACTCCTCCAGCACAGGACTTTGGCCTACCTTCCACTTCCTTTCCAACGTGGCCAGGTCTCCTTGCAGAGTATCTTATAACGCTCCAGACATGGCTCATAAGCCTGCCTAAAGGCATAGCCAGCCCGCCGGACCTGCACATTTTCCAACAGCCCAAGGTAGCGCACCTGTGCTCGGACCAGGCCATCGGTGAATACAGCTGGCATCTTGTTATCATTAGGTTTGATACACCTGAAAGCAGAGGGAACATGAGGAGAGTCTTGTTGAGACAGAATAAAGTGGTCAATACATTTAGCTAAAGCCCAATGCAATTCAATCCTAGTTGGAGTTCCTCACATAGAAGTCGGCATTCATTACCTGATATAATTGGGGTTCTTGGAATAGAGGTTTTTCATGAGGGTGAACACAGAGGCTTTGAACTGAGAACCGGCTGTAGGTGGGCGCTTGAGTGAGGCTTTTTGGGGGTCACCTTCAGGGAAGAGGCTGCGTAATAGGACATGTTTGGCCTTCCACATGGCTTGTGACAGGTCTCGAAAGAGCAGGTCGTTGTTCTTCTCAATGAATCCAGTTACATTGTAAGTTACCTATGGGAAAGACTGGCTTTAAGACATTTGGCAGGCACAGTGCTTCATCTAGGATTATGTTTAGGAGACACATGGTAAAGGAAGCATCATGTTGACCATTAGATGGTTACTAAATGTTCTGGCTTAGGCCCACAACTCTGTACATCATTTTTCCTAAAGGGATCTCACAACATATTTCTCTATGCTGCAAAGCAATCTATCTGCTTTTAGCATTTATTTATTATTATGGCTTGGAATGCCACCAAAGAGCCCAGGGGGTGGAGAAATCCTGGGAACCTTTACTTTCTGATAAATGAAAGCATTGTATATGACTTACCATGTCAGTGATTTTGCCAGTTTACAAGGTACCCATAGCAGCCATTTTATGAAAATGCTCTCAGATGTCTAAATTTGTTCCTGCTCCTCAAACAGTTCCTATGATAAACTAGCCCTTATCTGTTTTCCATGGTTATGAGTTTTGTTCCTGGTACATAATTTCTGTGTCTTCTTTCCCATTTTTAATGAAACTAGAGATAATAAAGTTTGTGTAATATTATCCCTTTCTATACCACTATAAATATATGCTCCTGAGTCCTGGTTCCATTTGGTTCAAATCCCTTCTTAATTATCTCTTGCCTTTATTTGTTTACTACTACTATTGTTTGCTACTCTTTATTCCTATTCTGCATGTTGCATAATGTTATTTACCCACAAAGAGAAATATTTTAATAAGTATATATATATCTACATATGTATGAGTTCTTACTCATTCTAAATTCCTGGGTAACACCATACATTTTGTAATCTACCCTTGAAATATTCCTGCCAGGCTTACATTTCAGTCCTGACACAAAATATTCATTCAACTTCCTTGACTGAACTCCTTTAATTAGTTTTATAGTGCTGTGGATCATATCACTAATAATATTGAGAACATCTCCAAAGAAATCCAAAATCAAGTTTAGAAAATCAGGCTCATCTGCCCTGCATCCACACACACAGTGGTCTTCCTTTTCTCTTCCTTCTTTGCTTCCAAGAACTGAGAAAGACCCCCAATACAACTTGCCTTTCCAGCATAGTGTTGGATTCGAAAGCAGTTAACAGGCAAGCTGGCATCCATGATGCGCTTGGCATTCTGGGTAACTCTGCTCTCATAGCGCTGATGTTTTGAAAAGACCTGGTTAAGTTTGTTCAGGAATGTTTCTTCATTCACTTTCCCAGGGCGAAGGCACTCTTCATCCAACATAGCTAGAATTCCACTTTTGTTCTGTTAAAAGAGGTACCAATTACAATGCTGCTCTCTCTGTATTTTTTCACTCCAGACCTTGCACAGTTTGAACAATTATCTGAAACATCAGATAATTGAACAATGCAGTGGTGATCTTTTTAAAAAAAAAAAGTATACTTGCAACTCTCCAGACCACACCACATATTTCTGATGGGACTCCTTGAAGCTATGAAGAGATTTGGAGTGGGATGCGGGCTCACAGATACCTAGAAAATCTTCCCCATCAATTTTCAAAGTTATTTCTCATAGATTCTAAGCCAGTATCCTCCAACCTGGACATAGGTATCAAAACTTCCCCAACCAGCATTTCTGAAGACTATTTCTGAAGGTTGAAATGCCTATTTCTGAAAGATGCTAAGGTTGGGGAATGCCTATTTCTGGAGGATGTTAAGATTGGGGAATAATGATCTAAGGCTAGCTATCAAATTTCCAATGATTTATTCAGATTTGCATCCAGGTTTCTCTAGTCAGATTATCAACACCGCAACACATTCCAAAAACTCTGGATACTCTACAGGAACTAACAAAAATAATAGATTTGGCTGGTACTGGCATTACCCCTGCATCACCCTCCTTGTTTTGAAAGCAACTTACATCTTCTATCAAGTTACAAATGATGCTGTTATCAAAATAATCCACATGGGTCCAAGTGATGCCCTGGGAGGAAGAAAAAAAGGTTGCATCAGCAGTGAAGGAAATCTTATGATACTGCTTATTACAATGTGTGTGGAAAACTTAAGTATGCCACTTGACCAAGACAGAGAAGTGGCAGGAAGATAATTTTGAGACAACTCCTAGTTGAACAGCTGCCTCTACATCCAATCCAAATTTCTCCAGAGAAAGGAGAAATCAGGAGATCACCTATTGGTGCTCCAGAATTGCCCAGAAATTTAGTTTCTTGTGTTGAATTAACAGTGAAATTTACAAAGTGCCCTTAATTTTTGTGCAGCCTTCAGAGACATCTGATTGGTAAAAGCCTCACTTTCTTAAACACTTTATGATTTGTAATTACATAATATTCTGAGCAACAGTGAAGGTCAAAGATTCTCAGTGAGTGCCTTCTTTCTGAAATTAGGAAGAGGAAAACCACTCATTATTTTAAAGCGTTTCAATTTAAAAGCAAAAAATTTAACAAGATAAGTTTAAATAACTTTCTAAGAAAGTTTTAAATGGACAAAGGAGATATGGGGTTTTTTTTAAAAAAAAATGTTTATTTTTCAGTTGAAAGTACCTTTGAAAATAGTAAAATTAATTAGATTAATAGACTGGAACTTCATAGGACAGTTGATTGATTGTTTTTAAGGACAGCAGTAATTGGATCATTTTTTTTAAAAGAAGGATAATATGAACTAAATTGTGAGACTGCAACTATAGACAGCTAATTGGAACTAAGGTGTTCAAGATAGAAAGATGCAAAATGGCAGGGCGGGGGAGGGGGAGAGAGGTCTGCTTTTACTTTCACAGTAATAATTGATACACTTTCTCTCTATGGCAACTACAAGCAAAGGTGCCAAATTGGGAGAAAACACAAGATTTCTCTAGAGAACTTACAGATAAGAGCATTTCATCAGATTTATTGCAGATAATGTTTGAAGAGTTTGGCAAAAAGATGACTGCAACATTTAAAAGGTGGTTCCAATAGATGTTGGAAATATTATCATGCTTGATGAACAAAAAAACTAAAAAAATGGATTTAAATACATATTTAATACAGAGGATTTTAAAGATCAGTATACAATGGAGACCAGAGGCCTTAATTTTGGGAATGATTGCCACTGGGTCAGGAACATGATGGACAAACGCTGGGGAAAAAGCCATGGAACTTTGTTTTTGTATGCAATAACTGCAGTGAGAACAGAAAAAGATGAACTTTTGATATATGTTTTTGATGATTAGATGATACAGATTATAGAAAGAAAAGAGTTATGTTGTAATCATAGAGTAAGAGGTAAATTTATAATTATAACTGCTCTAAAGAAGATTGGAAGCTATTTTTTGGATCTTTTTTCTTTCTTTTCCTTTCTTGCACTTTCAGATTTAGCAAAAGAAAGAATAAGAATTCTTTATTGGCCAAGTATAATTGGACACACAAGGAATTTGTGCATATTCAGTGTACATAAAAATACATTCATCAAGAATCATAAGATACAACAGTGATAGTCATAGGATACAAAATAAGCAATCAAAATCATACTAGGAAACTAAATAAAACAATATAAATTGTAAAGATACAAGTAACTAGGTTATAGTCATAAGTAGAAGGAGATAGGTATTAGGAAGGATGAGAAAAATAATAGTAATACAGTCTTAGTAAATAGTTTGACAGTGTTGTGGGAATTAGATGTTTAACAGTGATTTCTCCTTAATTTCCTTTTTGTCACATTTAATAGTTCATATGGGTTTTTAATCTTTTAAAAAACTTTCAATAAAACTGTTTTTAAAAAAATAAATGAGAGGATTGTTCATACCTTTTCACCACTGCTGTAATTCTGAACAGTCACTAAACAAAGCAATCACTAAATGAGGATTACATGTAGAACAAATTGGCTCTTCATGATGGACTACAGTACACTGAAATGTACTTGTTTTCATTTTGTATCACTGATTTCGCCAACTCTGCTATTTCCTCCCTGGGGTAAAATCTATCAGCACACCAGATTATTTTTTTAAAAACATTCCATTTAACCTTGAGTTTAAGGTGGACCTCAGCACATTTGGATTACTTGGTCCAATTTTTTTGGCACAGAATATTTCTATCAGTGAATGAAACCCAGATACAAAATGATTGGCTACCTCACGGATGTATTCCTCTTGTTCCTCCTTTAAAGTGAGCAGGATGAAGATCTGCTGCAGCTTCTCATTACAGTAATTGATAATGAACTGTTCAAAACTGTTATCCTGGGAAGAAGAGCCAAGACAAATATCAAAAACCAAAGACAATAGGCTAAACCTGTAGCCTATTGTGTAGCTAGGTCTTATAAGATATTTAAACTTCTACGTAGTTCAACAAGCCTGATTACCTGTATTGCCAAAGAATTGTATTAGAAAAGGAACTATCAAGCATGGTAAAAGTCCAGGCACTTCAAATGAATATAAAAATTTATTGCAAGCTTATGCACTCTTCAAGAATCTGAACTCCTGTCAAAGCTAATGGTAGATAAGACTTAATGGAATTTAAGGTGGGCTGGACTTAATCTCTTGTGAACACGAAGGGATTCAAGACTGATGATGCATTTGATGCCTCCCTTGGGCTCAGCCTGGTCATCTCCTACAGACACTGCACTTGCTGAGAATGTTTTAACAGAATAACAGATTTGGAAGGGATCTTGGGGGTCTTCTAGTTGAACCTTATCTAGCATCAATTAGCTCAGACAGGAGACCATATATCATTCTGGAGAAATGGTTCACCAACCTCTTCTTAAAAACCTCCAGTGTTGGAGCATCCGCAACTTCTAATGACAATCTGTTTCGTTATTAATGGTTCTCACTATCAGGAAATTTCTCCTTAGTTCTAGGTTGATTCTCTCCTTGCTAAGTTTCCATAATCCATTGCTTCTTGTCCTGTCTTAAATATTTGAATCTCTTGCAGTGTTTTTCAGACACACACACATATACACATGGACCCACAGACACAGACCACACACTTTAAAGCACAAGTAAACCTCAGTTAATTCTGAAACCAATTTGAAGTTCCTTATTAAATCCATGTGTTCAGGAAGAAAATACCAGGAATATCCAATACTTACCTGAAAAATCTCAAAACCATATATATCCAGAACACCCATCACTTTCTTCCGCTCAGTTGTTTTCACCTAAGAAGAAGGTGTGTGTGTGGAAATGAGGATTAATTTCAAAGAATCCCAATGTTCTGAAGGTATCCCCAATTTTCTCTTTTAACCAGGGCATTGCTTGCATGCTGAACCCAGATTATGAATACCAATTCTAACATGAAAGAGAAAAAGCACCCACATCTCATTGCTATGTTCCATCTTATTCCAAGTAGCTGCAAAGCAACATATACTGTAAGGCAGACTTGCCTG
This sequence comes from Myanophis thanlyinensis, assembly GCA_017656035.1. Lineage (NCBI taxonomy): Eukaryota > Metazoa > Chordata > Lepidosauria > Squamata > Homalopsidae > Myanophis > Myanophis thanlyinensis. The sequence goes on from JAEANM010011167.1 coordinate 12,059, forward strand.
GCTGGGGTCCCTACAGTTTGGATGTGCTATTGCTCCCATCATACACTGACAGCACAAGCAATATGCAAGGATCATAGTATATTTAAAGCCATGGCATCCACCCTCAGGAACATCATCCTCATTGAGATTAGATTAGCCCCCAACCCTATTGGTCTTTTGGGGAACCCTGAAGACAGGGTTCTGTGGCATGGGGATTCCAAGGCTGTATGGAGCTGGTGAGTACTCTCCCGTATTTTGCATTTCATGTTTTACATTTTATGGCTAATGGTTTGTTGTTTTCAATTGCTTTCATTTGTTTTTTTAATTGGTTTTTGTTACTATTGGTTTTTATTTTTTGTTTCCAACTTTGTGAACCAAGCATTAGATAAATGTGGCTGAATAAATTGAATAAAGAAAGTGGCAGTGTAAAGTGGTAATATGTGAAATGACAGAGCATGGCAGGCCCCGTACTGCATGGTGCATTCATTTCAAGGATTCAGACACTAAATGTATCCATTCAGCACTGAAATGCAATTTCTAGCCAGTTGTGAAAGGGATTTGAATATTAAAAGATGGTTTAATTCTTGCAATTCACACAATTGAAACAAGGAAAAATAAGACCAGGACCTGAAATTAGAAGCCCCTTTGGAAAGCAGGAACAATAAAAGTGTTGTTTTCTAATTTTTAATCCTCTCTATAAGCTAAAGAAGGTGGTGAGGTTGAAAGAAAGCATCTTGCTTTCTTTCAACCTTAAAATTTTTAAATTTTAAATTTAATTTTTTAAAATTTTATATTTTTTTAAATATTGATTTTTTGCACCATAATCTGATATCGTTCTCCTACAATGCCATCAAGAAATCTATTCTATTATTATATGGAACTGAAACCGAATCTTGAAAGTTTCACTGTTTCTCCTTCTTATACCAAGGAGAACCAAAGGGGGCAATTTTTAGTTCCTTTCTCACCTCTTCCACAGTAGACTAAGTTGCTGTTTTCATAATAGCTGTTGCATACCTTTTAAAAAGCTATCTTTGTACAACTGGGACATCTTTGTGTTCTTTTCCGTGATTAAAGCTTTACTTTCTATGGAACTCTTGCCTTTTCAACAAAGACTGAAAACTAATACAATGCTCTAGCCTTGCAGGTCTAACACAGTGCCTCCAGGTGTCCTAGATTATAATTCGATTTAAAAGGCAATGTCCATACAGCATTAGTTAGAAATTCCAAGTGTTAGCTCTATACCAAGTTGATGAAAGCTTTCTCAAAAGATTTCATTCAATTATTATGAATGGACTCTTAATATATATTATGAAACAGGGGTGAGGCATACTCACTTTGATGCTCTCGTTGATCCTGTTAACAAGCCAATTAAAGAGACGATTATAAATGTTCTTTGCTAGGGCATCCCGCACATAGTAGCCCTAGGAACAAAGACAGTGGTGGTTAGTCATTCAGAAGCTAAGAAAGACTAAAAATTGTGTGTGTGTGTGTGTATGCGTATGCGTATGCATGTGTGAATTAGTCTCTGCCCTAGAGCTTGGATTAGTATCATCCCAAATTTAAATATTCATGGGCATGTCTACTGTTCATATTTAAACAATATTTAAAGCCATTTTAGTTCCATCACTTTCTCTCTGCATTCTCACAAAATTTGCAGAATCATGATATCCAATATCTTTTTAGCATACAGAACTAACATTCTCATAGTTGTTCAAAGTGAGATGGTGCAACAGAAAACATATATACATTTATACATAGAATGGATACAAACAACTGATATTTGGTGAGCAGAGGCAGATAAATTGATTGGCTCCCTATTTTTTCTTTGTTTGCTTATACTGTTGCTATGCTGCTGTCTCTGAATTTAAGCCTGTTTACAGTTATAAAGCTGTAACAAACATTCCACTTTAAACAATGTCTCAAAATCCCCTAATGCCGCTGTCAATCTAATTGGGGTTGTTCTCACCAAAGCCCTAACAAAGACCACAGTTTTCACTTCCTCCCAGGATGCAAACAGGATGAGGGCCATGCTGACTAGAGTCGGCCAGCTGTTCTAGAGTGAAGAAGCTAGCTGTAGGCTAGACTGGAAATTAAGAACAAGAAACAAACAAATAAACAAAAACCCTGGATGATGACTACGGCAAAGCCCTTCCGTGTGCTTGCCTAGAAAACTATGTGAACATGTAATCTCTAGGAGTTGAACTCAATTTGAAAGAATTGTGTTTCCACCCCCCCCCCAAAGAAATCATGTTCATGCTGAATTGCTATTTCAGTATAGTTCTGTCTCTGCTACATTTTCTTCCTTCATGCTCTTCAGATTAGCTTGTCCAGCATATAATTAATGCAAAAGTTCCTGTCCCGCTAAATCAAATTCACATCAGTCAGGCTGCATTTTTTCTAAGGTCAGCTAACAAAACACTCATGTATAGTGGCCCATATTAAAACAAGATAAAGCATATTTCAAGAGCAACATAGTAATGAAAGTTGCCCAGGCTCTCTCTCTCTTTTCAAAGACTCCCTGGAATAAGTTATCAATCAATTTATGTTAGTTTGCTGATTCTTCTGGAGTAGAGAACTAAATCCAAATATAGTGTTACCTGCAAATATCTGAATAACTGCAAATGCCTGGCACACTGTTATTTTTACATTGGAAACAAAGAACCCAGTGCTTGAAATATGTGTTATGCTGAGTACCCTGCAGTTTTCAGCATGGAGCAGAATGATCACAACTAACAGAATTATCCCAACTAACACTTCTGCTTGGGAACCAGCCATATTTCAGAGATCTCATGTACACAAACCTGCCCAACACTTACTTGTGAGACATTCAGGGATGTCACCACCTTATCTTGGTGGGCTTCCACTGTTCGAGAAGACAAAGCTTGCTCCAGTACCGTTTCATCCAGTTGGATCAGCTGACAGATCTCTTGCACCACTGTAGAAGTAGAATGTGGAGGCAACAGTGCACGTAATAGTGAGTCAGTGGCAAGGAAGGTTTGAGCCGATGTGAGCATGTCTTGGTTTTGTGATGGGTATGACCAGGTTAGGATCATTTCCCACCTAAACGGGGTGGGTATATCACAGTATCTTAAGCCATATAGCTAATTTCTAAGGACAGTTAAAACTAACTGAGCTTATAGTATGTCATCTTAGTTCGTCTACTGGGTCTGTAACTGACTTGGTTAAGTGCACTGCAGAAACCAATTCAATTTCAATTTCAATTTCAATTTAAAATTTATTGGTCACATACACAGTCATACATAGTACGATATGCAGTGAAATGCTTACGCAATCACGGGTAAGTTAGGTAGGAAGGGAGAGTGGGGGTTAGAAAAATAGTTAAGGGTAGTTGGGAAGGTGGGAGTTAGAT
>JAEANM010011168.1:0-15407 GCA_017656035.1 Myanophis thanlyinensis
CTAAAAACCATGTCGAGCCAAATCTCTTAATATCTTTTAACTCTAAATCTCTCCAATGTCTATCTTCACCTTTAAAAATTCTCGCATGAATTTCCTAAGTGCTTCAACTCCCAGAGTTCTCAGCAAATGTTCAAATTGAATAGGGAATTCTAGGAATTAAAGGCCATGTATCTGCAAGTTGCTATGGTTTGGAAACATTGACTTAGGTCCTTAGAGAAAATGATACACAAGGTATCACACGTCCTAGGTTGTTTCTAATTTGTTAGATGCGTTTCAACTATTGTCTTACGATTTAGCATTAGTGAAACACCGGATATCAGTACAGAAGCAGTTGGATACTAAAGTGAAGCCTGGGAGTAAAAAATGGTATTCTTCTGCTACTGCTCATTCTAGCTAAGAAATCATGAGCATAGGGGAGGGGGGTAGCTTTGCTCAGTGCTTCAGCCAAGTCCTGCAAATAACATGTTGTACCTCATTACCTTTTTGAGTGGCAAGTCAGAAAGGTGTTGGGTCTAAGGAGACTCAGTTGCAGAAAATGGTAGCAAAAATAATAATAATAATACTTAAGAAATCTGCATATATAGAATTTCTGGGGATGAAAAGCTCAGGGATTGTTGTAGGAACATGCACTGATGTGCTAGAAAAATGTACCAGTAAAAACAGAAGCATACTGAAAATCTGCTGCAAAGATAGTAATTTTTTTAAAAAAAATCTTATCACATATATAGATGTAGCAAATAAAATATTAACTAGTACTGTCTATGGGGGGGGTGAGGGGGGGAGAGAGCACAGATAAAGCAATACAGGTAGTCCTCAATTTATGACAACTGAGCCCAAAATTTCTGTTGTTAAGTGAGTTTTGCCCCATTTTATGACCTTTCTTGCCATAGTCATTAAGTGAATCACTGCAGTTGGTAAGTTAGTAACCCTGATTGTTCAGTGAATCTGGCTTTCCCCATTGAATTTGCTTGTCAGAAAGTTCCAAAAGGAAATCACATGGTCCCGCAACACAGCAATGGTCATAAGTATGAATCAATTACCAAGCATCTGAATGTTGATCACATGATCATGGGAGTGCTGCAAAGGTCGTAACTGTGAAAAACGGTTATAAGTCACTTTTTTCAGTCCCATTGTAAATTTGAACGGTCACTAAATGAACAGTTGCAAGTCAAGGACTACCTTGTAACCAAATGCTTTTCCCATTAGTAAAAATCAGAGAGACTGGGTGCATTTTTTTTTTAAATAAAATAGCACTGACAATAAATGAATTGTTTATTCCACACAGAACTTGCAAAGTACAAGCAACAATATGAAGTCTCAGCACTTCAGTGTAAAGTTCCTTCTTTGCATTGTAGACGGCAGCAAATATTTAAATTTGAGTGTTTAAATTTTCATAATATTTAGATGAATATCATGTAAACCTCACACAAGTCAGCTTGACTGAGGGCTGTGATCTTTCTTTAGAAGGCTGACAGGGGCAAGTAAGTTAAAGGCAGAAGCAGAACATCCGGAAATAAACGACAGACAGACAGACAGACAGACAGACAGACAGACAGACAGACCGGTATCATTTTTTGTGTTTGAAAAATGCTCGGCAACACAGGCAAATGTGTTTGAAAAATGCTCTGGGGGAGAGAAAAATGGTTTAATGAATAGTAAAACATTCTCCCTGAAGATATCAGCAGGTCAGGTATGATGGACACTCTCCAGGACACTTGTTTTAAATGTTGTCATCTAGTACCTTCTCTCTAGCAGATCCTGCCTTGTGAATCCGCTTAATCAGGAGATCTGGCAGGCCCCACCCTCCTAGCCTTCTGGAAAGCCTTCAAGAAAGGAAACTTTTCACAGATGTTGGGGTAGGACGGTGCTGGAGCCAACACAAAGCTGTTTGTTGATGTATGAGGTTGGTCTTTTGGGGACCATCAAGTTTTTCTAATGGTTTCGTGGTTTTTAAAAAACTTTTTGTTGCTCTTCGTGAGTCACCCAGGATTATGGTGCATAAAATGGCTATGTATTATAATTAAATAGATTATAGATGAGAGAGAGAGAGAGAGAGAATCTGTAGCTTATGTTACTCCAAGGTTTGAATGCAGCTGTTTCAAACAGAAGACTTGTTTCAAAAATTGGTGGTAAAATCCATAATTGGTAGTTCTTAATGTAACGTGACAAGAAACATGACAAGAAATTATCAATAAGTGGGAAATTAATATACATGTAATAATTCATGTATATTTAATCACATTAAAAGTGGATAATCTTGTTAATAGGATTATCATAATTTCATTATAATTAGTTTAGCAGTTTTAACATAAATTTTTATTGAGAGTATGTAATTATTTTAATTTAACTTGATTTTGACTTGATCAATTTTGGAAGGCAGATAATCAGGGCAGATATCAAAGGGTTAGTGAGTGACTCTCAGCCAGAAAAAGGATGCTTAACCATAATATAGAAAGATTTCACAGAATCCCAAGAAAAGACCAATACTAGAATTACCAAACTGATACAGAGAATTAGAATCTTTCACTTGGTTCTGATGAAATCTACTTTGATAAGTATTCTCTCAAATGTATTTTTTCAAAAGGCAATTGGACTATGCTTTTTCCTTGAGATGGGCAACTTTTAACACAATTGTTAACAAGATGTTGTATGCACATAATAGATTCTGCTATAGTTACAATTTTTGCACTTAAGTATAATCCCACACAGAATTCAGTACCATCATCCAATCTTGAATTTACAAGTAATCCCAGACCAAGAATAAATCTGGCCGATAGACTGGGTGTAGGTGCTGTTAGCACAAAGATCACCATCAACAATAAGCCTACACCGCAAACTGAAAACTCTCTTCTTTATAGGAAAAATATCCTTGTGTAATATAAAGCAGACAATTCCTGAAGTTTCTGAACCCACTCAGTTTCCAAATGCACTGAATCCAAATTCTCATAATGCAACCTGAGTTTATTGGTCTTCATACAATCCAGAACCAGATTAGGCAGTTTGTGGCTTCCCATGATGCTTATGTTGGAGAAGATTAAAGCTGGGTGTTGTCAGCATACACCCAATGTTGTTAGCTTATACGCCACTTTATAACTCCTAGAAACCATACCAAGAAGTTTCATGCATATATTGAATAACATCAGAGACAAGATCATCTTGGTGAGGCTCTTGAGGTATTCAATATCTAGACTGTCAAGAGGCCAACCTCATGCCATTCTCTGGAAGACATTAACTGATACGATGGTGTACAGGAAAACATTCCAGAGGTATTCAATAAGTATGTTGAGCAATAGCATTTAGCCCCTAAAAGGCTTGTGCCAGTTTGTTAGTAAATTTACTGACTATGCACAGTGCTTTAAAAAAATGAGTTTATGGAACCACTGGAACCATTGAGAAAAGCACTTGAATTAAGAATAAATTGTACCTGAGATATATTCTCTCATATTTGAACAGATCTGACAATGGAATGGGAATAAGTTCACTTCATGTTCCTTTTTCTTATACTGTAACTCTCAAATTAAGGCATAATAAAACAGCCAATTCTATAATAAGGGAATCATACTTTATATTATTTGTCTCTTCTAAACCAGTCATAGCAAATGACGCTTGCGGGGACAGTAGTTCTGAGTGATGATCCCTCCATCCAGCAGATGGGGAAAGAAGAGAGATTGGTGGAAGAGCAGACTGAAAACATCAGGGATGTTTCCAAATGATATGCATATTTCAAAAGGGGAAAAGCATAAAAAGAAACAGAAACAGGATTATAACAAGGGTCAGGTTTTTATTCCACATAGTAGAAACATGCATCCTTTCCAACTATACATATTTGAGTCGTGGTGGCGCAGTGGTTAGAATGCAGTACTGCAGACCAACTCCTCATTCCAGGAGTTCTATTTTGAGCAGCTCAAGGTTGACTCAGCCTTCCCTCAGTGGTAGGCTGCTGTCAGTTCAGGCCAGTTCTACCGAACTGGTAGTTCTGACCACCATCTGTCCCTGACCCCGCTCTGTCCTGTCCTATATCTCTTTATTTCTGGCTCAGCTGATTTGCATGGCACAGCTGATTTCCATGCTTCCACACTGTTCTACTCACTGGGGCTGCTTGATAAGTAATCTTAGCTTGAAATTGCTGTATTTTAGATGCCGCGCGCAAGCACACCTCACAGAACCAGTTGTTAAATTATGTGCAGCCCACCACTGCCTTCCATCCTCCTGAGGTTGATAAAATGAGGAGCCAGACTGTTGGGGGAAATATGCTAACATTGTAAACCACTTCGAGAGGACTGTAAAGCCCTATGAAGTAGTACATAAGTCTAAGTGCTATTACTGTTATTTGGTTCAATGGCTTATCATAAAGTATGATCTAAAAAGAATATCCAGACTGGACCAAGAATGACTATTTGGTGCAACTGCTATTCTAGCCCATTATTATTATTATTGTCTTCTTCTTCTTTAGATGCCTGATCATTACCACTTTTAAGTCAGTCCTCATTTACAAAAACTAGATTGAAACTAATGTTTACAATACCCCTCCCCAGTTACTACTCATTTTTTAATACAAAAAGGACAATTGCGCAGCACAAAATAAGAGTGAATCTGCATTTTGTTGACAAGAAAGTTAGCACAAAGGCCACTGAAATCTTGTTTGGGTTATGTGCTATGAACAGAAAGAAAAATGTAGGCTAAGGAAATGGCATAATTTAGGGCTGCAGGTTACACAGTTACAGGTTACAGGTTAAGGCACTGAATTCCAGCACAAAACAACTGCAGGAGGAAAAGTTGTGTGGAGTAAATACCTATCGCTATCTTGAATACTTAAACCTTTGTTCCGGAAAACATGGGAGTTTGTAGGAGTGAGGGAATGGATGCTAACATAAGCTCTACATGACTTAGGGTCAGGCTACCTCTGTCCCATCTCATTGGGCCATTCCATCCAGTCAGGCAGGGAAGTTATCTTGTAGATCCCAACTTCTGCAGCAGAGTCTAGGAAGAGACCCTTCTCTGCTGTTGCCCTCACTCTGTGGAATATTCTTTCCCTGAAGGTAAAGAAGGCCCCCACTCTCCTGGCCTTGTGAGAAACAGTCAAAACATGGTTGTGCAGTCTCATGTGGAGACCTTAGGGCAATGTTTCTCAACCTTGATGACTTTAAGATGTTTGGACTTCAACTCCCAGAATTCCCCAGTCAGCTTTTCTATCTGGGGAATTCTGGGAGTTGAAGTCCAAACATCTTAAAGTCGCCAAGGTTGACAAACACTGCCCTAGGGGATCACACAGCTGTGGGGCAGGCTGATGTCCTGACAGCTCTCCCTTCACCTTTTAGCTATTTTTAACAGTGTTTAATCATTCTTGTCTCTTTCTAAATTTTTAATTTTTAGATATTGTTCTTATATAACATTTTATTCTATGCTGTCCAGATTTCCTCTCAGAGGGAGATTTTGTCTAAAGTGGTATAAGGTTTCCTGCTTGAGTAGTGTATAATATGTATATAATGATTACATTATATTATGTATAATATGTATATAATATATCATATTATGATGCCTTTCCTTTTAAACGTGTACATCTTCATAAAAGAAAAACAAATTCATCGACTTTCTTAGTCTTGTTCAAATGATGTGGCAAAATGATTTAAAATTATTTCAGCTCTTAGCATTTTGTTTTTATAGAGACCCATCAGAGAATACTCTGAAGAAAATGTTGCCAATAGTAGCAGTGAAAAGCCAATTGCCAACAATGCTGCAAATGAAGATATAAAGGATTACAAAGAGAACAAACAAATGGATGAGGAAGAAGAAGAGGGTGAGGAAGAACTAGAAGAGGAAGAGGAAGAGGAGGAGGAGGAAGAAGAAGATGAAGAAGATGATGATGAAGAAGAAGAAATAGAAGAATCAGAGAAGAAAGATCTGGAAACAAAAAGAATTCATGAGAATGGCAAGAGCCCCCAGGAAACTAAAGAATCATACACTGGTGAGAAAGAAGGAGAAAATGAAAAGAAAGTGTCAAAATTAAATATTCCCAAAAAATTAGCTCTAGACACTAGTTTTATTAAATTAAGTGCACGGCCTTCAGGAAATCAAACTAATTTAGAAGGGAGTCTAGAAAGAGTCCGTAGAAATGACCCAGAAATGACAGAACTCAACTTAAACAACATTGAGAACATCCCCAAGGAGATGCTAGTGGACTTTGTCAATGCCATGAAGAAGAACAAGCACATCAAAACTTTCAGTTTAGCCAATGTTGGGGCAGATGACAATGTAGCTTTTGCTTTGGCCAACATGCTGCGTGAAAATAGGAGCATCACCACTCTGAATATCGATTCTAATTTCATCTCAGGTAAAGGGATTGTTGCCATCATGAGATGCCTGCAGTACAACGAGAAGCTTACAGAGCTACGTTTCCACAATCAGAGAAGTATGTTGGGTCATCAGTCAGAAATGGAGATTGCTAGACTCCTGAAAGCCAACCCTACCCTTCTTAAGATAGGTTACCACTTTGAACTTCCTGGACCCAGAATGGTGGTCACTAACCTCCTCAGCCGAAACCTTGATAAGCAGAGACAGAAAAGGATGGAGGATCAAAAACTGCAGCAGTTAAAGCAGCAGAAAGAATTCATTGCCATGTTGGAGAACGGACTTGGGTTGCCTCCTGGGATGTGGGAATTGCTAGGGGGACCAATACCAGCTTCAATGATGCCTCTTTCAATGGAACCTCCCATGGCACCAGTTCCCAAAGCCCCACCTGTTAGCCGAAGAAATGAACCTGCTATAAGAGAAGAACCTGAAGAGGAAAGCAGTAGCGACCTTCCGGCTTTCAAGATAGTGAAGCTCAAGAGGACAAAACGCAAACCTTCTATCCAGGAATATGTAGAGCCAGCTGAAAAAACCAATCTCAAAGATGTGATTAAGACCCTAAAACCTATACCGAGAAGGCGGCCCCCTCCTTTGGTAGAGATCACGCCAAGAGACAAGCTACTTAATGATATTCGCCAGAGTAACGTAGCTTATTTGAAACCGGTGAGTATTGGGTGACTCAAGGAAGAACCAATGTGTTGCAATTTGAGTAAGTCCCTCTTAGCTGTTGATCTGACTGCTGCTCTTAGAAAAGGCAGAATTAACAGCTGATAAAATATGATTAGTATTATAGGTAGTTGTTAAGAGTATAGTCCTCCGTTAGGAGAACGAGTACACAACAGAGCGTTTTGAGAGTAATTTGGTATATTACACAACACACTATACAGTTAAACTGAGCAGTAAAAATAGGTTTTTAGTTTAATGGAATTAGAATTTAAGCAAAGTCCATCTATCAATCCGAAGTCATACACATTCAATTCAGTCAGTCTTCAAACAGTTCAGTTCAGTAAACTCACAGTATACAAGGTTCTTCTTCAGTGATGAACACCCTGTCTTCAGTAATCAGCAATCAGTAGACTAAACTGTCAGACTCTCACAGTAACAAATACGAACTCCAGAAACCAACAACACTCCAAACAACCCAATTCCAGAAACCCACAATCACAAGTGGGTCTTGCTTCTTCTTATTGCCGCTTGAGTAATTAGCAACCAACTACATTTTCACTTAAAGCAATACAACATTTAAAGGTAAATCAATAAACCTTAAAGTGACAATCCTGGTTTATGTATTGCCTACCCAACTAGTGTTAGTATTTACATTCCTAACAGTAGTCCTCAGCTTATGACCGCAATGGAGCCCATCCATTATGGTCATAAGTCATAATAGTTGTAAAGCAGGTCATCGATTTTACTATCTTTTTTGCAAGGATTGTTAAGTGAATGTTGTGGTCATGAAACAAACCCATTGTGGTTTGTTTTTCCACCAAAAACTGGAAGGAAAAGTCAGGTTTTGGCAAAACCATCATAAATCACTGTCACATGATCATGTGTAAATGTTGTAAATGCCAATTTGCTAAGTACCTGGAATGTAATCATGTGACCACATAAGTGGGGCTGGCCATCAGAACTTCAGAACTGGGTTGTAAGTGCCTTCTGGGGTAGAGGTCTGTTGTAACTTTGAACAGAGGTTACACGACCTGCCATAAGTTAAGGACTACCTCTAAAAGCTGTTCTCTTTCACACAACAATTCCATTTTAGTTATCGTATGATTTATTTGCTTCAGCAGGGAGATAGGCAGCTTCATGCTCTTCAGATATTTTGGACTTTGGTTCCTACCGACATGATTACAGGCAACACATTATGGAAACAGTGGTGGTATTCTGCCTGGTCGCACCGGTTCTAGTGAACTGGTAGTGGCAATGAGCATTTTGCCTACCCACCCACCCTTGCTCTTTCCTGTCCTATATATCCCCTTCTTTTTTTTCTTTCTAGCTCAGGTGAATCGTGCAGAACAGTTACCTCAAGTAAGCTTAATAGTCTTTGTTTTGAAGCCACACAGCAGCGCCGATGGCACACACGCATACTCACTGAACCGGTAGTAAAACTGGTTGAATCCCACCACTGTATGGAAACCATAGTTCAAAAAATCTGGGAAACACCAGCAAAATGTCTCCTAGATTATCTTCTAACTGTAATTATGAATAAACATTTACAAGTATAAGTAAGGAGGAAAGCATTTTTGCGACATTACTAAATAATTATTATTAGTAAAAGAAAACATAAACTTTTCTGAACCCCTGTAGATGATTTAGAAATGTAATATCAGCTCCAGATCTATGTTCTGCTCAGCCATACAAGCCATTTCACGACAATAACTATTGATCTTTTCATATCCTGCTACTCATAACATTTTTTTTCGTAGAATAAGACTTTCTTGACTAATATCAGAAAGAGTTCATGCGGACAATTATTCCATAATGCTTAAATGGTTTTCTACATGTTGGCCTGTGAATTTAGGAGCATACTTGTCAAGGAGTGATTAATCAACAGAAACAAGGAAGCTTAGTAAGTGTCTAAGTTTCAGATGCTTGGAACAACATGCCCATCAATGATGACTCCTAAGGTATCCTTTTGCTACATAATCCGATAATCAAAAATGAAACTGCAACACTTTAGAAGGATCTCCAATAGCATTATATGGGTTTCAACTTAAAGCACTTGAAGTACTGTATCCATACATGTCTCTGTGTTTCATGCATGCACCTGCACAACCTCCAGGAAGTAGATAAAAGGAAGATAACAATTAGCTGTTTCATTGGTTTGATCTTTTTTTTTCTAGCCACCGTACTTGAGAATGTTTACAAATCCTTCAAAGTTGGGATGAGGCTTCTCAAATAACACCTACTGAAAGCACAGTAGGGGATGAACTGCATTTTCTGCCACGATCCCCCCCTTCTCATTTACACAGCAGGCTGGGTTTCATATTGAACCAGCTCTGGATTCAATGTCTCTCTTTAGATTGATTGGGATGCCTCCGAAGCTCTCACAAGGGGCAAGGCTAGTAGTATGTTGCACCTGTTAATGAGTGAAATCATTCCCCAGTAGTAAATTATGCCACCCTCAGAGGTGCAGATATAAGTTTCCAAGGTCAAAATCAAGCAGTATATACTACAGCTAGTAGTAGTTCTTTGCACTATGGCATTATGGGTAAACTGTCTTTCCAAAAGAGAAAATGTAGGAAAATACTAGTCAGTTTCAAATATGATTGATCGATCAATTGATTTATCTCCTGTCTTTATTATTTGTATAAATAACTTAAGGCAGTGAACATACCTAATATTCTTTCCCCCTCCTACTTTCCCCACATCAACAATCCTGTGTGGTAGGTTGAGCTGAGAGAGAATGATTGTCCCAAGGTCACTCAGTCAGTTTTCATGCCTAAAGTGGAATTAATACTCACAGTTTCTAGCCTGGTGGAGGCTAGAAATAGTGTGGGGGGAAAAACCAGAATAGGAATTGCAAACCAACCCTAGAAAACACAAATGATTAGTAAGGATTATAAGGTAAAAATTGCTTTGAGATAAAGACTCAACACAGATTTGGGTATAACTGGGTTTAAGTTCTGAATTTTGTGTTGAATGAGGGGATCAGTACATTATCTGGGAAGAATTTCTTAAAGTTTACAATTTATTCTAAATATGCATAGAAACAATACGTTTTTTTTACTTTCAAGTGGGAAAAACTTAAGACAGGATTAACATTTTCTTGTTTCTCAGATTTTTTGTGGAAAAACTTTAATCATTACTTAAAATAACAATTGCATTGAACTAAATCTGACACAAAAAATGATAACTATTATGAGGTTAAGGATTTTTACTAGATACATAAAGTGTGATAAAGTTGTTCCCAAACTTTGTGTATCCCTTATTGTGTTACTTGTATTCAGTAGCAACTTTGTTGTGCAGTGGAAACAGCTTGGTGTAAGATACCATAGTAAATGTTTTATTTTTGGAACAGCAAAATCCTGGGTTGTTGAATAGTGTTTCTCTGCAACCAAATTATTTTCAAGAAAAATACTTTAGCTTTACTGTAGTTTTGTTGAATAAGAGCTGCTTTGCTGTTTTGCCAGAAAGTATGTTAAGAAATGGTTTTCAATTTTAATGTATCTTTTACAACATATATACTGTTTAAATAATTTAAACAGTAGAGAGAAAGCTTTCTCTTTTGCTCTGGCCATTCCCTTCTCCAATTCATATTTTATTACAATTCCCATACAGGTACCTGTTCCCAAAGAGTTGGAATAAAACACCCTGTTCTGTTGAAGGAAACTACTACTAGAAAAAACGGCCAGACTATTCAAGTGTTTGCTTCAGGTTTCAGGAATTGATTCCTTCAGCTGGGTGTCATGAAGACATGGGAACAATGTTTAAAGCATGCGGTCTGTTGAAGTGATGATTGCTGACTTACGATCTCAAGCAACCAGATGTATTTTTATTTTTGGGAGAGGCAGAAGTGGAAAGGGCTACTTCACCTGTCTCTTTTAATCATTGTGCCATCCCTGTCATCAGTTCTTCAGGAAAATAGACTGTCTCCATATGACCTTCTCGTCTACATTTTACAGAAGCACATTGGGCAACCAGTTGTGGTATTATTGCTTCATTCTTCCACTCACTTGTAGCTGTTTCACACACCTGCCAGTTTTAAAACCATATCTTTTTCTTAATCACAACTAATTTTATTTTTGTTAGATGAAGGATGTTACAAGAGAAATAAACAGCAACTTTCAGACAGATGTATCTGTCTTTAGCATGAGGTAACTGCTAAGGGGATTGTATAAATAACACCTACTCTATATTTAGAGTAGGGGTTTCTCTTCTAAAAATCGAGTGTTCTTTTTTAAGATTTCTGGATATCACATCTTTAGGTCAACAGTAATAACTGTGATAACAACATGGCTCAACAGTTGTAACTGAGAAAGGGTTCTATGCATTGTAATGGACACCGCTTAAGTATGAGCCAATAGTGTGCCTCCAACTTCTGGAAAAGCCAATGCAGTCCTAGATTGCATCAATAAGAAAGCAGGAAGATCACAAGTGACAGTATCAATCTGTACTGCACTAGTGAGGCCACACTTGGAATACAGCATCCAGTTATGGTTACGATACAAAACAGATGCTTGCACGTGGCACAAATCGTGCATTTGTGAGCTTTTTGTGCATGTACAATTCATGCATGCACCTATTGCACATGCGCACACTGCAGTCATGCACAGATGTAGTCGTGCAGGGAGTCATACATACATGCAGTTGTACAGGCATTGCGAGGGGAGTCGCGCACGCGCAGGTGAGTTCGGGTAATGGCTGGTGTGCCCAGAGAAGTGGCTCCACATGCCACTCCCAGTATGTGTTGCATAGGTTCGCCAACGCAGGTATAGGGTTTCCTGCCTAAGCAGGGGGTTTGACTAGAAGACCTCTAAGGTCCCTTCCAACTGTTCCATTCCATTCCATTCTATTCTCTAAAACCTGAGCTACAAGTATGTTTTATTATTTCAAATGGAGTTTTTCATACTTTTTGATTAGGTGGTTACATGTCATCAAGTTGTGGTCAACTCTTAATGACCACATAGTTTTCTCCAAGAGAGTCTGTCCCTCACTAGATCCTTCAGCTCTTCCAACAATGCACTCATCTCTATCCACCCTCCTGCAGGTTGTCCTCTTCTTCTTCCTTTCACCTTTGCCAGGATGAGATCTTTTTCTTTGCATGGTAGGATAATTCAAGCCTGGTCATTTGTGCCTTCAATTGAGAACTGTGGATTGATTTGTTCAACGATCCATTGGTTTATTTTCTTGTCATCTGTGGTATCCTCAAGAGTTCTCTGTAACATCAAAGTTCAAAAGCATCAATGCTTTTCCTACCCTGTTCAACTTTCACTTCCATAGAGTGTCAGAGGGAATACCTTGGTTTGCATGACTCAGATTTTGACTCATCAAAAGATGTTAGCTATTACCGTGTCTCCTTTCTGAATGCCTATCACTGCATGATATATCTGTGGTTAATCACATCTCCTAACAGAACAGGTAGGTACAATAAAAAAAAACTTCAAGAATAAAGTTGGCACCATCAAGCAATCAGTTACCATGTATTGTTATAGGTCCTCCTTGTGATAAGGCAATAATCCTTTCCATGCAGTATTTTATTGTTTTTAAATACTGTATTTTTCAGCTTATAAGACGCACCTGAGTATAAGATGCACCTAGATTTAGAAGAGGAAAACAAACAAAAAAAGTTTTTGGACTCCACGCGCCCCATTTTCTGGCTTTTTTTTTTTTTTTTGGTCTCATTATTCAGCTTTTTTGGCCCGTTTTTGGGGCTTTTTTGGCCTGTTTTTTTGCTTTTTAAAGCCTGTTTTCAGAGCTTTTTTGAGAAAAAGGATTGAAAAAAGCCCTGAAAACAGGCCAAAAAAAGCCTTGAAAATGGGCCAAAAAGGCCTGAAAAAGGCCCAAAAATGTGGCGTGCAGAGGCCAAAAACCGGCTGGGGGTGGGTGGGGCTTTGGCAATATTCACTATATAAGATACACAGACATTTGCACCTACTTTTTTGAGGCCAAAAATATGGTATGTCATTTATTTAAATTAGGTACAATATTTGGGCTACCAGAACTGTGCTGTAAAATACATATAACCACTAGATGGCAGAGTTTCCTGATATTCTCGATGCCATCAACTGGTTGTCCAAATTTTTGTTGTCTAGTTCTGGTAGCCCAACACAATATTAGCTTCTCCCCTAAGGCAGATAAAGCAGTGGTGAAAGAATCATTTAATTTGCTATAAAAACTAAAACAAAACAATCTGAGGTTATGAACTTTATCCAGTCTCTAAGAAATGCTACCAAAGAATCCAAAAGTAAAATTGAAGTCTACAATAATAATTATTCCAACAAGACTGACATAGCTATTAGCTATTCTTCTCCTTTTCACTTGGTTTTAGCACATATACAATTTATTCCAACACCAAATATGTAGGTTTTCTTCTGTGGAATTTTGCTGATAACAATTCCATAGGAATAGCTTGGTAGAGCTAACTTTATACAGAATAGTAATATTGAAAGGACCTTCTCTATCTTAAAATTATAAAGTGATTGTACCAATGGCAAATGTGAACAAATGGTGTGCCTATTAATTATTTATTGGAATGATGTATTTCAGAGATACGTCTATTTAAATAAGGACATTAAGTAACTGTTCAAAATAACAGTGGAATTTCTACATACTGAATACAACTTTATTACTTTATAATTTAATTAAAATGACAAAGCGGTAAACTAAACCAAACATCGGAAGAACCAATGCATTGAAAATCAACAAACAAATCAAATGTAGTCGCTAATCTTTTAATGCTGTAAAACAGACATACATTCTCCACCCAATTTGTTGTATTGTACAAGTAACTTTACAGTCTGCATCTAATAAATAAAACATTACAATTTTGGTTCTGGTTCCAGTTCCAGAAGGAAGAGCTAGGGATAGGCAGTTACAGAGCTAACGTTAGTTAGTATCAGTCTCACAAACAGAGAATTGGATGAATTTCTCTTCTACTGCTAATTTGCAGCATAAATAATGTTGGATGTAAGCGGAACATAAAAGGAAAGAAAGTTTGTGGTATTTTAAATATTATTTATTTTTCTTGCACAAAATTTAAACTACTGGTAAGTGTCGTTATGAGAGATTAACAAACACTAAGATTTGGTTTTCCAGTCATACACTCAAGGAGATTCATAATTCTATGTAATGGCAGATCTCAAGCCTAACAATGACTAAATATTATTACTAAAGCATGTATAATGCCTGTATGTGGGCATGCACAGAAAATCATGTTCCTCTTGTTCCAAAATCTGCCCCTAACAGTACAATTCTTCATATGCATACAGAAAGGAGGAATGTTATTGGCTAGATATTATCTGTATAAGCTTGCAATTCATGCAGGGGGGAAAAAAGGATTCAGCTGCTAAATAGGAGACAGATTCAAATATCTCACAACAAAACACGCATATCTGTAATTGCAGGTCTCTATTTCTCCATAGGGAAACCACATCCCACTCAAAAGGTGCATCAGGATGTACATAAATTATTTTTGCACTCAAAAACAGTCGTTTGGATATGTGCAGTAGCACACAGTTGTGTTGCTTAAAGATCAAAAGAATACTGTGCATTTAAATTTGCCAGGAAATATGCAGTTTGGAAAATACTTAACGTAGAAAGAAAAGAATCTGAAAGAAGTTAAGTCTACATTTCCACACTTAGTGAGTGCCGTAAATTACCCAATGCATTTGTATCTCAGACACTTTTGACAGGTTATAAATGGGATCCTACCACTCTGTGCAGAGGAAACCCAGACAAGTTGGGGTGTTTTATTTTGCCATACTTCACTCTTGCAGTCTGCATCGACTTCCGCTCACAGACTGAGAAATGATGTTGGACAAAATGAACAAATTCCCCCACGCAAGCTGCATGTTTAATCCTTTGCTTTAGCCAGATAATCAGCTAGTTTGGAAATGGTCTCTTCCTGTTGTTCAAGAAGATCCAGGATAATGCCCATGGGAGTCTTCTTTAAGCCGATGCTTTCTATCTTGTTCTCCATCTTGTTCTTTAAATTTCGAAGCCTCAAGGATGCATGAAGAAACATCACTAGGAAAAGGAAAGCAATAGTAAGTCACAGGTATTCCTCACTAGATGACTGGCGAAAAAGTCTAGACTGCTACTGTGGTAACCAACCAAACTGCTCTATTGACATACTGTGTTAAAACAATGTTTTTTTTTTAAATCATAATTGGTCAACTAAACCACAATAGTCTAAGCTGGTTTATAAGCTATAAAGATGCATTCATGTGTCAAGTCAAAAAACAAATACCATGAGCCACATTTTATGTATGGTCTGTGAACCTAGTTAATTTTTTTAACTGAATTTCAGAATTGTCCTAGAGCGGGGTGGGCAATTATGGCTCCTTCATGACTCCTGGACTTCAACTCCCAGAATTCCTGAGCCAGCATGGCTGGCTCAG
>JAEANM010011169.1:0-15407 GCA_017656035.1 Myanophis thanlyinensis
ATTCCAATTAAACTAAACCTATTTTACTGCTCAGTGAAAGTATATAGTGTAATATACCAACAAGTACTCTCAAATAACGTTCCGTTGTGTACTCGTTCTCCTAACAGAGGACTCTACTCCTTAACAATCACCATTTTTCACACAACATTGCAACATGACATTGGTCATGTGATCGAAATTTGGATGCTTGACAGCTGGTTCATATTTATGACGATTGCAGTGTCCTAGAATAATTTGATTCCTTTTTGCGACTTTCTGGCAAGCAAAGTCAATGGGGAAGCCTGATTCACTTAACAACCATGTTACTAACTTAATAACTGCAGTGATTCACTTAACAACTGTGGCAAGAAAGGTAGTAAAATTGGGGGGAGGAATCACTTAATAAATGTTTCGCTTAGCAACTGAAAATTTGAATTCAACGGTGGTCGAAAGTCAAGGATTTCCTTATAAATCTGCCAAAGAGAAGAGTGTTTTTTGAATATTTATAATATGTGGAAATTTGAAACTCCATTTTGTGTTTTTGAGGATTTATTTAGACATGTGATCCTCTACCTCAGGGATGTCAAACTCAATTTCATTGAGGGCCACATTAGGCTTTTGTTTGACCTCGAGGAGGGCAGGGGAGCATGGCCAGGGTGGGCATGATCAGCTCAATGTCAGTCCTGTTTGGAGCGCCTGTGGTGGCCCACGCACTTTGCTCTCCTGAGCTCTGTTTTCACTGGCAAAGAGTTGCAGGAGGCCAAAAATGGAGCTTGGGAGCCCATTTTCCTGACAGAAACACTGTGGGCCAGTCCTTCACTTTCCAGGGCCCCCTCAGGCCAGATCTAAGTACCCTGTGGCCGGATCCAGCCCCCAGGTTTTGAGTTTAACACTCTTGCTCTACATTCAATCAACTACAGAGTCCCAGAACATATTCTGCCATCTTAATTTTGTCTGTTCAGGAACACATAACCATGACAACATTTTGAAACAAGTAATTTTTCACAGAAGCTTTTACCTTTTCCAGATTAGTTTCATAAATAAGCTATGCAAATGAAATCCACATAAATCTGTTACAAAAAGATCCTCTCTTCACTGCACAAATATCCGTATTAGTGACCAAATATTTACAGTACTGTAGTACATAAACATTTATCCTTGGGAAAGGGATTTTTGCCAAGAGGGTAGAAATAAACTATACAAAAATCTTCCTCCTAACTTATCCAAGAAGAAGCTGAAAATTACCGAGGCTTTAATTTTGGCACTGTTCCTGTTCCACGTACTCTTTTAAATGTGTTGCACTCCGTACAGAAATTACATATTTCTATTCAGAATGCAGGAAAAGTATTCAGCTCTAAGCAATAATTGTAATCAAAGATTGGATTTTCTTCCTCTTTCCACAGAATAGTATGCAATGATGAAAAGCTCTACTAAGGTGTTGTTATTATTCAGTACATTTTATTAAAATAAATAGCAGGTACTACAGGTGGAAAATTTACACACTTTTAACCTCCAGAAAAGGAGAAGTCTTTAATTCTCCCAAGACAAACTTCTTGATCTAAGGAGAAAAAGAACTAATCAAACAGCTACAGTACACTATTCTGATTTTTTTTTAAAAAATAGTGTTTTCAAGTCAATGTTGACTCTTGTCAAATACCTGGACTGAAGCCCTGCAGTTTTCTTGACAAGATTAGGGCTGAGAGAGCATGCATCTATAAAAACCAATAAGTCTTTCAGAAAAATCTAATGTGAGAAACAAATTATGTCCAATAGGGTGGCACTGGAGCACACAATCACATCATGTAAACAATTTGTAACACTACACAATTTTGAGCACTTCAAGTTACTTATTTTAACTTTCAAATCCTTGTGATGATTCAGGGCGTGGCACAAAGGCAACTCACCAGACAACTGGTAGAAGTCCCTTTATTGACACCAACTTTGTCCCCAATGTCCTGTTTACTGTTCGGCCTGGAGGAAAACTCTCCCACAAACCTGTAGCAGCTTCTTGCTGCAATATTCCAGTCCGAATGCTGTAAGCAGAATGACTGCAATCAATCACTCCAGCGAGGCAAGATAATGAGTCCCAGAAGCGAAGAATCTCTGCAATAATTCCAGCAAAACAAGATAAGCACACAGGAGCACAGTAATAATTCAAATGGTCAGGAGGGGAAGCCAGGAATGCCCAGCACTGTATTAGACGATTTCCACATTTGTTCCCAACAAACGCTCTTCCCAACTGCCTTTCCTTTAAACTCCACCCACAGGTGTGCCCTGTGAAGGGAATTGGGATCATTTCCTTCCTTGTAAGCCACACAAGCGTTGTTCTCTTCTGCGTTCTTCCCTGCGTGCCCTAGGACGACGAGGGGTGGGCCCTGGTCTTCATATGACCCTCTCTCTCTTGTTCTATCTCTCCCCTGCTCTGCTCTGCCCAGCCTGACTGCACTCTTCCCCCGACTTCTCCACAGCCAAGGGACCCACTCTCCCTCTCTGTCTGCTGTTCATCTTCTACCTCTGATTCAGACTCCGACATGGGCATGACAATCTCTAAACACCTCATTTAAAAAAAAAACAATGACTAGCTAATTAACATATTGTTCTAACCAAAAGCTGGAGGAGGGTACTTAAAAAATCCCAACAAACCCCCAAATATTCAATCCTATTTTCACACAAGTAATTACACTTAATTCAAACTTCACAAAGTCCAATGAAAATGTAATAATATTTGATGTCTTTACTAAAGTTATGTTATGAAATGCAAGAAGGGGAAAAGGAAGTTGATTAGCTTATTTTCAACAAAGGTATTTGTAAACATACATTTTTTTGGAAAAAAAAATTAAGAGTGGCAAAACGGAGCCTCAAAAGTCTACCTGATCAGCAATGCCTTTCTTCACCGCTAGGAATACCAACTTGTCACTTCATCATCTGGCAATTGTTATTAAACCGAGGCTAGTAACATCATTAAATCAAACAAGCTGATTGCCTCTGATGGCAGATTGAAAAGACTATTAAATAGGTTTTATTTTCTAAGGCTCCATTTCAGATATTCAATTCTGATGGAAACTGATTTGACTAATGTCCAAATTGAATAAATCTGCTGAATCAAATTAGAACCTGAAACTGAATTGCCAAACTGAACAGAATGTTTTTGAATTGATTCAAATTGTTTGATGTTTCTTTTTTGGGGTCAAAAAATGAGAAATCAGAATCAGTACAATTACTCAAACCTGATATCTCTACAGTACATCAAGTTTGCTTTATGAATTGTCAAACTGACCTGGATTTTTTTGTGCCAGCACATTAAAATTTACTGCACTAATCTAAAGATGTTCAAATGGGGAAAAAACATAAAAACAGCAAATCTCATGCAATCAGCTACAAAGTATCCACTTTGGATGTAAGTGAAATTTTACATTCTCAAAGAAAATGGGAAAGGGAAAATTATTTTAACTAATTTACCCTTCCATCTTCCATATTCCCATAAAACTTGTTTCAGGTAATTTGGATATCCTTTAACAACAACGCATGAGATAACAAGGGAAAAATCATCAAAAATTAAAGTAGATCTCTATTGAATTAAAAAATCTGTCCATAAAGAACTGTCTGTTTTTAGAAAGATAGATTTGTAATTTGTAAATATAGCTTTTTAATGGTTTTTAGGATGGTTGTAAGAAAGAGATGGGAATTTACTTCCTTGGTGTGTGTGTGTGTGTGTGTGTGTGTGTGTGTGTGTGTGTGTATAGTAGGTCTAGGTGTGTTCGGGTTTTTTCCCGTGTAAGATTGATAGTATCTTGGTGACGTTTCAGAGAAGTCCCACTCGCCATCCTCAGGCTGGTGTTTTCTGCTTCATGCTAGTACAACCAAAGCGTGATCGGAGTTGTCGTCTCTCTATAAATACTGGTTGGGGGGGGGGGGTTGGTGTGCTGGGCTGGTTGGCTGAGTTGTTATTTCTTGATTGGTTGATGGAGTTGATGTTAGCAGATTCGTTGGCTTTTTTGTAAGATCATGTGTGGCTGAGGTATTGGCTGTGTATCTGTCAGCCTCCTGTGTTGTAACAGCCTGGCTAATAAGTTGTGTGATGACCTTGTGAATTCTATTGTTGTGATATCCTGGGTCTTGTGTTGTAATCTCCTGGGTCGTTTGTTGTGTTGTGGTCTCTTGTCTATCAGCCTCCTGTGTTATAATGCCGAAACATCACCAAGATACTATCAATCTTACATGGGAAAAGACCCAAACACACCTAGACACCTGTACCCAGATTGATAGTACCTTGGCGACGTTTCAGCAACGTCCCACTCGCCATCCACAGGCTGGTATTTTCTGCTAGTTGACCAATCAAGAAATAACAACACAGCCAACCAACCCAGCACACCAAACCTCCCTACCAGTATTTATAGACAGCAACTCCGATCACGCTTTGCTCACACTAGCACGAAGCAGAAAACACCAGCCCACTAGTTATTGTAGAAGCTTGGCAGCAAGGGCCACAGTTCTAAAATGGGGTTTAAAGTCAGAATTGTTGGCTTTGTGGCAGGCTTGTGAACTGTTTGTGTCAATATGGTCAATGAGATGTGAAGAATGTGGCCTGACAACTGCTATTGATACGGATCCATTTTGCTCATGTTGAAGCTGGGACCAGAATACAAGCAGCCAAATAATACAGCCAAGAGTGATGGATCATCTCTGAAATATCAGTAAGCGCATCCGTTGGCTGGATGATTTTGGAGAACTGCAAAGATTTTCTATTGTCTGTGTAAATGTCAAGAGAGAGGTCTAGAACAACAGCAATAAACAGTATATATCTCCCTGGGCCTAAAGAGAAGAAAACCAACCATCTCTCTACTTCCAGTTGACAATCCTGACTCTACTGGCTATTTCACTGGTGACCTTGGCTTTAAATTGTTGATAGTAAAGACCAGTCTGCTTACTGTAAGACCTTGCTTCTTTTCTCAAGTTGTTGTTGAATGAGCAGAACCGGTGGACAAATTGGCAGCCTTTGTATATAATGTAGCAGCCTGATTATTAACTGGCATAAGGTCCCAGGAACACTGGGTATTACAAGAGATTGTCAATGTATTTTATATGGAATTTAAAGTGCTGGTCTTAACTTACAACACTTATCCAACCATAATTAACAATCTAATATGCATAACCAGGAGGAGAAAAACCTGCAACCTTGTGGAGTTGCAGTCCACAAGTCTTAAAGGTTGGACATCTGTGCCTTAGAGGACTTTCCTAGTGCTGAATGCTGTCTAGAAGTCAGTAAAGAGCTTTCCAATAGTTTCTTTAAAGATTAATGGTATGACATTATCATATCAACATCATATCTCAATCTTCCCACATACGCATTCATTTCAGTTGATTTTAAATGGATGCTGATTTTATTTCTATTATTATCTTGACTGCCTTACTACTTTGGATTATCTTGTGTACTGCCAGTTTTAATCTTATAATTGCAGCAGCATCGAAATTAATCACCTAACCAATTCATCAATAGAAAGAAGTTGGTATACTTTCAGTATGAAGGGAAAATGAATACAGTCCTGCACAAAACATCTGGTTTATATCCATATTTATAAGGCAATATACTTTACCAGTTTTGTTAGCACTTAATTAAATGAAAACATTACACTAGTATGGCACAGCAGTTTTAGTTCTGATAACTTAAGACAGTATACCAAAATTTTAGGGGGGAGGCTGTTCATATGCAACATTTGGAATGGGTGTTAATGTTTCAGAAAAATTAAGTATCATTCACAGTTTATGCTAAACAGCCATTATATGAATTTACCAGACTAAATTATTCACACATCAGTATTTTTTCCCTTTCTAAATGTATTTGCATGATTTACAAGAAGTATCTATTTATAAGTTAAACATTGCTTTCACTTTAAGTAACACAATGATGGGACTATGAATCACTTCACCAGATTAGAAGCATGTTAAACCTGACAATGGCAAAAATTATCAGTATATCACAGCGGCAAAGAGGCACTTAAGGGATGAAATAGATCTTTAAGCCTATTTTTGTCATTTCTTACATAAGTACATCTCAAATTTTATGATCGACTGAGCTCCACCATAAATCTCAAGCAACCTCCAATAGTAACCTCTGAATATGGGTTTTAGCAAAGATTAACAATGCACAATAACATAATGTTTACATAAAATGCACAAATTTGAAAATAATGTAATTTTATAATGCAGAAAACAATCTTCGATTCTTCTTATCTTCTTCACATAGATAAGGTGCAGGCTGTGTCTATAACCCATAACCAAATAACAGTTGATTATTAACACAGAAATCTAGGATAGTATGTGGCTTCTATCACAACCAGCAAAATAGAGAATAAAAACAATAGGTTACAACTATCAATTCTT
The DNA here is from genome assembly GCA_017656035.1 of Myanophis thanlyinensis. Lineage (NCBI taxonomy): Eukaryota > Metazoa > Chordata > Lepidosauria > Squamata > Homalopsidae > Myanophis > Myanophis thanlyinensis. The sequence goes on from JAEANM010011169.1 coordinate 6,361, forward strand.
GAAAAGTCAAAATATTGCATAATACATATAAACTATCCCTAACTCTATATAAATTAACTCCAATCTTACATTGCTATGAATAAAATTTAGAAAAAAGTTTCTTCTTAAGTATTAACATTCTATGTCCTTAAAAATCAACTACATCTTAATTAAATTATGCACCCAACTCTTTTTGCTGCTACTGGTAGTTTAAAAGGGGCAATAACTAAATACCCGGAGAGTAAATTGTCCTTGAAATAATATCTGATCATCACAGAGAAGCAAATGGCCTGAATGACATTCCATTAAATCTTACAATGTATGAAAAATTGATACATCAATGATATATGCTGTCTCTCATGCATGTAAATGCAATCATTATAACAAAGGAACAATGAGAAGAATGTAGGCTTACAGAATGTCAAATCACATTTTAGCAAAACCTTTTTGAAGTTAAATTGTATGAAGATCTGCAAACATTTCAATAAAATTTAAGTTGTAAAATTGTCCAAGATGTAAATCCATCATTACTGATACAATTAAAATTACAGATTGCTCTGTGTATGTTTGTATGTGTGTTGTGGGGGTGGAGGTGGGGTGGGGGGCTGCGTGGGGGTGTTGGATAAATCCACTCCAGCTTCTGCATTTAGGGTAGATTTAGGAATAGCCCTAATGCAATAAAAGAATTTTATTACTGCTTGAAGATTCTATCAATGGACTTGCTTATATTATTAAAGCTATGCTTTGAAGAATAAACATTCAAAAGGGCCCTCTGACAATTTGGCTATTCCAAAAAAACTCCAAAATTCAAAAAAAAAAATTTTTATAATGGTTCAAGTTTCATTCCCAGTTCAAACATGGAAATTAAAAAAAAGGTTCCAAACAAATTTGGATATGACTGCCCAAAATGGCCTAGCATTTCTTGAATGTGCTAAGTCCTTGAAATGGCTGGGACAACATAGATACAGTATGAGTTTTCCAGATTAAAAAAAGCATTTAAAATTTACAAACCTCAAAGCATCTTACTCTGGCAATGGAAACTCAGTTCTAAGACAAGATACAATAAGTTTCATGGAATTCCTTTTGCAGAAAAACAGTGTAGGATGGAATGAGATGAACTGCTTATAAAACAGATCAAAGTTCACTGCTGCAATAATATAATATGAATACAGAGGCTTCGCCTTTTTTGTACTGCTGTTTATAGTTTCTTGCTATGGATAAATAACTAATCAATGAAATAATTCTGTTATTACTACAAGAAATTCTAAACAACTTGAATATTGAAAATACAATGTAAATGCAATATGTAACTACTTTAAAATTGTCACACCCAGAAAAGATCTAGACTAGTGGTGGCGAACCTTTTATTTACTGAGTGCTGAAAAGTATGTGCTTCGCACATGCCATCTGCACTTGCATATGGCTCCTGCATGTGCGCTGCATATGCAACCGCACTATCTGCACATGCATGCAGCTTTTGTACATGCAATGCATGTGTGCTGCATGCAGGCACTCACACACACGAGCAATTGCATGTGCATTTGCAGGATAGCTCCAAAGACCAGCTGGATTTCCTGTTGCAATTGTGCGCATGCACAGCGGATGCCTGAAGACCAGCTGGGTCTCTGCAATCATGCATGCGTGCATATGCAATTGTATGTGCATGCTCAGCTGGAGGTAAGTTGGCCGACAGCTTGTGTGCCCAACAAGTTGGCTCTGTGTGCCACCTGTGGCACCCTTGCCATAGGTTCGCCATCACGGATCTAGACTCTAGGTCCATATTTTCCAGCATTAACGACTGCCAGAAATGTTGACATTTCTACCATTCAAATCTCTTCACAAACACACATAGAGCTCGTTTCTCCCATTTAGAAAACAGAAAAATGGGCTACATTGGTGAACGATCCAAGAATTATTCATTCTTAAGAAATCATGCCAGTTTCCTTAGAAGCTGCATAAAAGAATATGAATTGCTCTTCCTAGCACAATATCTTTATCTGTTGCTGGAATTGTGAAGAATAAGTATTTTGTTGCTAAGTAATATCTCTCAGAAAGGGAAAGAGAACCTTTGAAAATGGTACCTCAAATTTGTAAGGCAAAACCTATACACAATCACCCACTCATGTAGGACTAATTGGCTTTTTAAAGGCTATCATATAAATTGTGATGGATTGTGTTAATGAAACATCAGGAAATTGGTTGAAAATAAACCCCAATCTGCTCTGATGAATCTAACATACTTCTGCTAGCCTTTGCTAATGTATTAATATGCGAATCTTGTAATCTACTTCCTTGATGTTTCATTTGTTTTGGCTGATATAAAGCTACTTATCTAGCTGAACCAAGCCTGAAATATTTGGTCCTTCTTATATGTAACTCCAGATGCCTCCCTGTCTTTATTAACTGGCAAAAAATTCAATCTCTACAGCAGGAGTTGCCGGCTAAATAGTTGGCTCTTTTATGTAAATCTAGGCTTTACTGATAGTGATGTGCTAGTAAAACATTTCAATATTTATTTAACTTAACATTTAATTTTTTTCCAAGAGTCTTTCAGTAACACAAAGTGGATATGAAGACTATATTTTTGCATACAAATGTAATAAGCATATTTTAAGATATGGTTATTTAAATCATTATTTTAAAATAATTATGCTATAATTACATTACTTGAGCTGTCTGAAATGAAGGTTTATCTGAAAATTGTATATGCGTGTGCATGTATGTCTGCACGGCTTGCCACTTGCATGACCTAGTTCCCCTCCCCCCACTCCCTGCCAAGCAGGGTCACCAAGCCACAAAGGTTGGGGACCACTGTTAGAAAGAGCTTAAACTTGCCAAAACCCTTTATATTCATTTGAACTGCCTAGATTTCTTGATTTTCCCTGCGCTTGATACATAGTTTGAACAATTCAAGGTAGCATAGACATAGCTTCTGGCTCTTCCTTCACAGAGAACAACAGTGTTATTATGATAGTTGCAGAGCCTGGGCCAAGACAGCTTAATTCAGCTACCGTGCAGAAGCTACGTAGAAAGGCACAGCTATGGAAATCACCTGAGAATTTATTGTATGGTACCATGAAATCCACAAGGAAATGAGGCGGGTTGTATATACTATATTTACATAATGAAAATTTAGAATATTTAACGTTCGCCTGCTGAAGTTACACCTGGGCCACAGTTCCCTCACAATGGCTTTTCAAATTAGTGTTGAAGCATTGGAAAAATTGTAGGGAAGAAGGCAGAGATTCCTTCAGCTTGCCTTCAGAAATTGTGGGAGCTTAATCACTGGAGGCTTTCAAGAAGAGATTGGACTGCCATTTGTCAAAAATGGTGTAGGCTCTCCTGCTTGGACAGAGGGTTGGACTAGATGACCTACAAGATCCCTTCAAACTCTGTTGATCTGTTACTTCTGGCAATAGAAAGGTAAGTCTTCGACCTACAATCATTTGTTTAGTGACCATTCAAAGTTACAGTGGCACTGAAAAAAGTGACTTATGATCATTTTTTCACACTTACAACTGTTGCAGCATTCCTGTAGTCACATGATCAAAATTTGGCAAGCGGCGTGCATTTACGACAGTTGCAGTGCGGGGTTGGTGGGGTCATGTGATCTCCTTTTGCGACCTTCTGACTAGCAAAGCCAAAAAGGGAAGCCAGATTCAGTTAACAACTGTGTTACTAACTTATAACAACTGCAGCGATTCATTTAATGACTGGTGGCAAAAAAAGGTTGCGAAATGAGGCAAAATTCACTTAACTTTTTTGCTCAGCATTGGAAATTTTGAGCTCAAATGTGTTTGTAAGTTGAGGACTATCTGTACTGTACAGCTGGATTCCATTGTTCTTCTCCGGGGACTCTGAAGAATACCTTTTCTGCTCAGCTCACGGCATGCACTAATATCTTCCTTTCTCGTTTTAAATGCACCCACTCTCCTCAAGGATCATTCTGTTTTTCAATTAACGTTATTAAACAACAGCTACAGATTTTAAGAGTCACAGAGAGAATACAGCACTGAAGGATTTTACACAACACTGCAAGGTTCTGGAGAAATAAAAGGAGAGTCTCGGATTTCTGAAGCTGGCTGGGCATTTTGCAGCCAATGTTACTTGACTGGCACAGTAGGAAAACATTTGTAATTGGACGCAAGTTTGAAATAATATGCTGCAGAAAAAGAAAAAAAAAGGATTTCAGGCTACAAAAGACCTTGGAGTATAACATTTCAATGCAAACAGGCTCCTGATTATTATCAAAAACCTTTGGCAAAGGTGGTCTTTGCCAATTTGGTGCTCTCCGTATCTCTTGGACAACTCTAATAATCCCTAAATAGATTGGCTGGGTGATTATAGGAGGTTCTTTGGTGTATCTGGAGGGCACCAGTCTGGTAAAGGCTGAAGGAAGTGGTAGGTCTGTTACTTGTATCACCTTTTCCAGTTACGACTTAAAATGGCGAGTAAACTTGAAAGAGATTAATCTGAATTCTGGCGTGGATAATCGGTGAATTGCAACTGCGTTAGATTCACCAGGAAAAATATAAGATGTTTTCAGATGTTTTCTCTTGACAGAGTTGTTTATGGAGATTCTCAATCATCCAAGTCATGGTTGTCCCAAAGGTGCTTTTTTTCAAGAGGCAACTGTACTTTCTTGTTTTTCTTTGAAGACGTTTCAATTCTCATCCAAGAAGCTTCTTCACCTATGAAGATTTGAAGAAGTTTTTGGTCTTCAAAGAAAATACAAGAAAATACAGTTGCCTCTTGGAAAAAAACAGCTTGGGATGTCTTGACACAGTTATTCTGCTTTTATTTGCAGGTCTTTGTATTCTGTAATTTCCCCCAGTTCTTTCTCTTCTGTTGTATCCTGCTACTGCCACATTCACTATCCAGACTCCTTGTCTTTGTTACTAACAAATGTTAAGTATGGGCTGTTGTGTGGCAGATGCTTGTTTGAATTCTGATGTTCAAGAGCTCTTTAGCCTCTTCATTTTTTATTACTTTCATTCTTTTATGATTTCACCAGTTCTTGCTTGCAGACAAAAGGTATTTGTTGCAGCTATTCCAATGCCATCATTGTTGCCACTTTGTCATGCCATTTTTGTAGTCAATCTGTACAATCTTCTCGCGGCTTCTAACTAATGACCCACTGTTTCTTCAACCATTTTTCAGCTTTCTCTTGCTGTCTTCTAAATTCTGGCCTTGCATGCATTTGTTCTTAAGGCTGGGTCTTTGTGTAGCCAGAATTAGCCTCTCTCTCTTTCTTCAATATTCCTGTTCATTGTCAGGTTTTGTTGTTATCTGCTTTGCCTGCGTTTTTTAATGTACTGGTTATGTATTATTTTGTCTTGCCATATCTCTTTTCAGGTCTTCATTTGGTCTTTTTCTTATGGGCCACTCTGGTCATTCTGATACTCAGTAAGCATTCATGATATAGTAACTTCAGTATATCTTCTTCACTGTCATTCAGATAGTCTTCCCATGCCTTTTCCCCCCTTCAACTGTACAAGCATACTTGTAACATTCCACACCTACCCATTTTCCTCAGTAAGTAGAGTCTGCCAGTACTTTTGTGTGGATGAAGGGCATGACACATTGTTATATTTTTCTAGTCTTACTATACAGAGCTTTTAATTCTGCTGGGGTCCAGTCCACTGTTCCAGCTGTTGAATTTCCCAGGTGTTAATTGCTTGATGGTATATACTCACTGAGTTTGGATTTTAAGTTCTTCTTTATGATTATTCACCTTTTATCGTCTTGGTCTCAAAGTGCTTCATGTTTTCAGTTTCAAGGATGCCAGTTATCCTTGTGATCATCTATTATTATTACTACTCCCATTTTTGAGTCTTTTCTTCAGAACCGGAGGACATTTCCAATCAATGAACGATGGGGCACTAGTTCAGTTTTCTAACATCTATAGCAGGAGTGTCAAATCCCTGTTGTCATGGCGTCATCACGTGACGCATCGCAACTTTCACCCCTTCACTAAACTGGGTGTGGGCGTGACCAGCAAGTGACACATCTGGCCCGCTGCCCACGAGTTTGACAGCCCTGATATACAGCACCCATCTTGACTATAGAAACATAAAAAAATAGAATGCCAGAAATAGCCATTTTCCATAATGCCCATTTCATTATTTGCTGTGGCAGGAAATTTGGAGACTGGCACAGCAGATTAGAAGGAGTCAATATACAAACCAATAATAAAGAAACTAACCATGTGCAAACTATTGTACAATATTTTTAATTTCACACCCAAGCAAAATAATGCTTGGAATCATCTACCACAGATCAGAGCCTTCTGTGGAAAAAGAAATGTAAAATGTTCAAACTAGGTTTAGAAGAGGCCAAGGAAATGAGACATTATTGCCGATGCACGCAGGATAATTGAGAAAATCAAAGAATACCAAAAATTACTTCATTGATTATAGAAAAACTTTCAATTGATATGGTCACATTGAACTGTGGAATATGCTTAGAAAAGTGAGAATCCCTGAACATCTTTTCATTCCAGATGAAACCTATTCACAAGTCAGGAAGCTACAGTCAAAAGGCTGCATATGCTCTCCCCATGTATTCAAAACTGTATGCTCTTCTTTTACTTATTCAACCTGTATACTGAATACATATGGAGAGAAGCTGGATTGGAAGACGAGCATGTTTTAAAACCAGAGAATCATCAATAAGTTGTGTTATACCAACAATGCTATTTTGATAGCTGAAAATGTAAATAACCTGCAAGTTCTAGTAATGAAAGTCAAGGAGCACATCAGAAAATGGGATTAAGTTTATTTAAAAGGAACTAAACTAATGACCACAGCAATCAGCTTTAGAATTAACAATGAAGATACTGCCTTTTAGAATGTATTATAAACAATAAAGGAACCATCACACAATTTATACGCTGCAGACTAGCACTTGCCAGAGTTGCCATGCAGGCCTTGTGAAAGGTTAAGATGCCAGGATACGTCTATACCTACAAAAATCAGAAGCAGATAATGATTGTTCTGTATCACTCTATGGTAGTGAAAGTTGGACTTTGAAGTCACAGCACAGAAACACCAAAGATGCTTTTGAACTTTGGAACTTAAGAAGATTTCTGAGAATATTATGAGTAGCCATTCCAGGATTTCCCTGAAGGCACAAATGGCCAGGCTTATATTATCATAGTTCACACATGTTATGTGAAAGCCCTACTCTCTGGAGGAGTCCACAGCCCTGGGAACATTGGAAAGAAAGAGAAGAGGACAAGCAGAAATACCATGAACGGACTCAATTATAGCAGCAATGAGTATATAATTGGAAAATCTGAAGGATCAGGATGGCAACAAATCATCCTTGAGAAAAATCTATCCATGTGGTTCTTAAGAGTCAACATTGATTTGATGACATACAATCTTTCTCTCTCTCTGTCTTATCCAGCCATCAATCTACCCACTTCAATTCCCTTAGAATTGTTGTTTTAAAAAAACCTCATTTCTAATGCTTTTGACCACTTAATACCTACATACTTCATTAATGAATAGTTTTCAATCTATTCCCTCTCTGTGAACTGTAAAATGAACTCCCTGGCTATCATCACAGGAAATCCACACTGTTTCAATAATTGTATAGATGCTGCATCATAACCAGCATTGCACAATATTGCATTGCTCTATTTTTTTTCTATAATTAAATTGTTTATTCATGAAATTGATCCAACTTCATACTTTAAAATATTTACAGGATGCTGAAGAAGAGAACAGTTCATTCTACTTGGCTAGCCTATTATCCCAGGAAAGCAGAAATCATTCATGCATTCAAGTGCCTTCACAGATTTCAAACTGCAAACACACGAGATCCCAAACGTTAAACTGCATCCTTGTTAAATAACCTTGTTATTTAAATTAATAAATATCTTCTAAAATCTAAAATCACAGTCCCACTTCTTTCTAACTATAGCAGTGCTCTGCCCAATTTGCAGGTTATTTTACTCACTACAGCAACTCCTACACAAAAAATATTAAAAATAATGACCGTAGTGTTAGCCACCACAAGCATGATGACCAGGTCTGTTGCAAAATCATTTTGCAGTACCCTGTTAGTGGTTCCTTTCATATATTCTCCAAGAACTGTACAGCAATCGTGTAGGCCTTGAAAGCACAGCTACTTCTAATGGGGACCCAGGAAGTATGGCATGTCCCCCATACCTTCCCCAACATGTATTTTCTGTTTCTGATGGCTACACTTCTGGCCATCCCAAAAGACTGCTCAGAGGACACCTCCATCTTTCACTCAAACAGCATAACCAGTGATTGCTGGTAGGAAACAACCTAGGACTTTGTTGATGTTAAAATGTAGATGTAATGCAATCCTAAACTGCATTAACAGAGGGATTCAATCTAGATCATATGTCAGGTACTAACACCCCTCTCATAAAGCCTTAGTAATACCACACTTGGAATACTGCAAGTGTGGTTTTGCAGTATTGACCAGTTTTGGTCACCACACTACAAAAAAGATGTTGAGACTCTAGAAAGAGTACAGAGAAGAGCATCAAAGATGATTAAGAGACTGGCCGCTAAAACATATGATAAACAGTTACAGGAATTGGGCATGGCTAGTCTAGTGAGAGAGAAAGTCCAGGGGAGACATGATAGCAGTGTTCCAATATTTGAGGGGCTGTCACAAAGAGGAGGGGGTCAGCCTATTTTCCAAAGCACCTGAAATGTAGACTAGGAATAATGAATGTAAACTGATCAAGGAGAAATTTAACCTAGAAATAAGGAGACATTTTCTGACAATGAGAACTGTTAGGAATGTAAATCTAACAGTTGGGTTGACAAATATAAACCAGGATTATTACTTTAACTTTAAGTGGCCTTCCGGGTGTGATTCAAGGTGTTGGTTCTCATTTTTAAAGTGCTCCATGGCTTGGGACCCGGGTACTTATGGGACTGCCTGTTGCCACCATCAGCCTCCTGCCAGCCAGTGCGTTCCCACAGGGCGGGCCTCCTTGGGGTGCCATTGCCTGGACATTGTCATCTGGCAGCCCCAAGGGTTCGAGCCTTCTCTGTGGGGGCATCCTCCCTTTGGAACGA
>JAEANM010011170.1:0-15407 GCA_017656035.1 Myanophis thanlyinensis
TCCTGAGCCAGCTATGCTGGCTCAGGAATTCTGGGAATTGAAGTCCACAGTCATGAAGGAGCCATAATTGCCCACCCCTGTGCTAGAAATTGCAAGGTCAAATTCCTTTTGTCTTAAACTGTTCAATTCATTTGAAAGCTGACTTTTCTCGCAATGTCACTATGCTATTAGTTTGCATTTCTCAGTGTAGATGTCTTATAACATTATGAGTTGGGTTTCTTACCAGGATTCTGTATTCCCATCCTCTTTTGCCCCCACTCCCTTCCAGGATTGAACTCTTTTTTTTTCCCTCTCACTTTTCTGAATTAATCAATATTATTGGTCAGTGTTTCCCCCAGTAATAGCAGTCTCAGCCCTTATATCATACTGTAGAATAGCCAATCTTTGCTAACACTAGCTAAATAATGCAATTTGAAAGGGACGTTTGAGATGTTAACTAATTGGTGTTATCCACCCTGATTATCACCCTCCTTTAAGCTCAAAACTTGGGTAGTGCCAAATTCTTCATTCCTATTTAATTCATTGAGCTCTTCTATGATCATAATTTATAGGTTGATCTTGCCAGCTTTGTCCAGTATATCATTCATGAAGATGGGCTACATATTGGCACAGTAGTTTCAGGGTGATGCTATAAATGTCAAATATGGAAATACTCATGAAGAATTATGAAGATTTAAAAGGGGAGTGAACAGAAATTGACAAGGCTAAGAATTACTTTCAAAAGTCTCAATAGGCAAAACATATGAAAGATGTCCATTTTCTCATTTTCCTACTCTTCTTTAATTTCAGAAATGTTTCTGGCATGCTCACCAATCCACAGTGAAATGAACTCTCTCTTTTTCTTTTTATAACCAATCCAAGATTACTACTTGCAGTATTGCAAGTACTAGTAGTATTGCAATGTTACCTTATTCATTCATGAACTAGCAGCAATATTTTAAAATGACACCTAGTTTTTAAAATAGTTGTTTAACTTCTGTTTTGCTTTCAAGGAACATCCTTTCTCTTTTTAGATGAACTGGCATTAAACAGGGAATAATATCCAGGCAAATCATATAAATATTATTTATATTGTAGACCTAATTCAATGAATCAAATTTATTTAGAATGCTTATACATAACCATTAGGTTATTTGAATAGAATTGCTGAATCTGGATTATTCCATTTGGATTTCCAGAGTGATTTAGGAAAAACAATGTTTGCAGGTATGCCTAGACATATCTGAATCATTTTACAAGGTATCCAAGTCAATCTAAAGTCAAATCAAATCCCCTTTAGATCGAATCTGTGACCTACATATTCACAGTGCCCTGTACAAAAAGCAAAACCCATTCATCTTGAGCTAAATGAATAAAGTTCTTTGTGAGATAACAAAATCATATGGTGGTTTTAATTTTCACTACAGGAACTAGGACCAGTAGCAACGGTTCTAAGTTTCAGACACTTAGATTTTGTTTAAATATAAATAAAAACTTTCTGAGAGATTATTCCACTGGAAGTTTTTAAGAAATGTCAGAACAACCATTTTTGGAGGATAGTTGGTATTTTTTTCTGCATAGTGCAAAGGTGGATTATCTTTGTGGATCTTCCTAATTCTACAGCTCTATGATAAGATTTCACCCAAAGGGGATTAATTTTGAAACTATGGGTTTTAATTATTTTTCAGAACAGGAATTGACAGAAGGCAATAACTTATGTTGCTCTTAGTATCTGCTTTACAATTTCTATTTATGCATTCCTTCTTAGGCAGAATCATCTTCTACCTTGTTTTTCCTTCCCTTCCCTTCTATTCCCTTTTTTCCAGTTTCAAATTTCTTATGCTGTCCATTTGATTCAGACTGGCCAGGTAAGTGTAGGATAGAGGTATATTCTTAGTAAATGAGAAAAAGGGTTGAAGATGTCTAGGGCAGATTCACCTTTTCCTTCTCCTTCTCTTGTTATGTTTTTGCAGTTCTAAAAATAGCATATCATAAGATGTGAAAATTGTTCACAGTGCTGTTGCAGTGCTAATATTTCCTGGAAGAAAAGATTTTCTTTTGCTTGGCTTGATATTTTTTTAAGCATGGGGAGTAGGAGAACTCTGTTAAATTAAATTTGGGCAACAAATTCATTCCATTAATATGAAGATGAGGGATATTTTCCTTCACTCTCTATTTCTGATTTTTCATTTAAATTTATTTATTTATTTTCCCCACCACCATTCTTTATACTGTGCTTTGCAGTTGCTAATTTAATCAACCTCTATCCACTTCTTCAGTACTTATCACAAGACCACTTCACTTCAAAAGGATTTTAAAAGAGAAAGAAGATCATGGGTATCACATTGTTCGAGAATAGAATTATGACTTCTGGTTGATGTTGAGACATTATTAGAAGCAGAAGCAGATCTCTACGCTTCTCTTCTAGCCTTCCTCCACTCCTGGGCTCCATTTTACCAGGGCTATAAAATTCACTGAAGGCAAGGACAAAACAATGTTGCAGATATAAGGGAATGCCCTACTGTGGCTCCGGATGATTGAGGTCTTTGTTGTGGGCATTCTGACTGGTGGTGGCTCTTCAAAATCTCCTGAAAAGCTGTCTTTGTGGCACCCATTGTTTGACTTTTAGGTCAAGGACAGGAAAGGAATATATCAGTGTTGCCTCTGGCTTTTATTGGGCAACTTAACAGAAGAGCAGACATTCACATTCTATAAGCATCACAGCAGACACCAACTTGCAACAGTTACTCACAGGAGCCAAGGAGAGAAAGGACTTGAAGGAAGCCCATTATTTGGATGAGGGGAACAAAACTGCAGTACATGATGTCTTGCTTAGTGACTGTAGTCCTTGAGATACTACGATGGTTGTCTCTTCAGTAGCTCTTCTCCCCATCTCCCAAGGTCATTCCTACAACCATTACATCCAGTTTGCATTACCTCCACTCTTCAGTAAAGTGAATTGTGTTGACTCCATCAAAAAATGCCTTCTAGATAGAAGCAAACCATGGCTGCCTTATCCTCCCTTAATATATACAACCTCTCTATAGGGCTATGACTCCAGAAGGTAAAGTTCACCAGTAGCTTTAAACAATGCCATATAATTACAGTTATGTATGCCAACTTAGCAGTTTGAAAACATGTAAATACAAGTAGAGAAATAGGTATCACTCTGGTGTGAAAGTAATACTGTTCCATGAACCTTGATGTATAGTCATGCTTGGCCACATGACCATGGAAATGCCTTTGCACAATGCTGGCTCCCTCAGCTAGTAACTGGTGATGAACCAGACATGACTGAGGATTTACCTTTTTAAAATTATATATTAAAGTTTAATAGTGAGGAGCAATAAATGTAATTTATGTAATGACTTGGAAGTTATATCCCATTTTTGCAAATGAGTATCCTACCCAGGTATAATACAAAATTAATGCTGAGATGCTGATATTTTATGTAGTACAACACCAATAGCCTGTTTGCCATAGCCCCAGACCAGTATTTTAATACTGTGTGTTTATTTTTCATCTAGTTACACTTGGCATTTCTGGCCCTTCTGAATTCCTTTGTCATCACCTGTTTTGTGATGATGTAATTTTGTAAGCAATAAAATAAACTATAATGATAGAATGAAAACATACTTGTGGAATTTTATACCTTGACAAGGTATTCTCAAAGAGATAGAGGCAAATTTCATGCAATTGAATATATTTCTATGTGACAAACTGATGTAAAATCACAAGAATGAGTTACATGGTCAGCAAAAAATATACCCAAGTTAGTAAAATCTGCATTAGCTTTAGTAGCAACAACAACCATACAACACACAACATGATTGAAGTTTGGCATTTCAGCATAAATGATTTGTAATGACATTTTCTGTATAAAACTGCAATGTCAGTTTTATTCAATAGCTTAGTTGACTCATCATGAAATGATGCATTTGCCTCCCTATTTTGAAGTAATCTACTTCTGCAAATTGAGTTTATATCCAAAATTTATCTAAAAATGCAGACTTTGGGTTATATCCATACTCTGAGCAGCATGGTGAAATTCATGCTACTTAACTCAGTTTATCTCAATGGGCATCCTCTAAATCCTGTTCATATGATATGCTTACCAGGATAATTTGAATTGATGACAACCTTATCATTTAGCTAGTTTTCATTTGGGTTAGATGTGTGAGAACATACTTCTGTGTAATTTAAAGCATTTTGCAGATTTAATCTGTTGGTTTAGTTGGTATTTCAGTTGATTATATGAATGCAGATAATAAATTAATTCAGTATTTATATTAAATATGTAGTTTTACTTAATGTGTGCTACATTAAGTATAATGTAAGAATCACAAATAAATTCTTATAAAAAGTCTCCTTTTAGGTTTGTTTATTAAGGTTTCAGAAAATGGCAAACATTGTCATTAACTGCTACCATAGCAATTAAGGAAGTATAGAGATTAGAGTTTGAAGAACACATGTAAATTTTGACAATGCTTTCATTTGATCTTCTATTATGATAATTTAGCTAAAATGATGCATTGTTTTCCAGATTGAAGAAACTTGTCATGAATCACCAACCACTGGACTTTGATCTTCATCTAAAAGCCATATTTTATGTTGGAAACTAAATTACACAGTATTGACTAAATCAAAGAGGTAAATAGCTAGGAACAAGAATAAATGCAATCTTTTTATGAATTGAGGAAAACAAATGAAATATGTTTGACTGACTGGGCCCAAATGGTTTTCAGATCTGATTTTGCAGGCAGTGAAGATACATAGTATGAAAATTTTAAGATTTAAGTAATTGGCTTAAATATCTTAAAAGTTAAGTAATCTGCTCCCAAAGTCATCTCTGTAAAAATAAAAATAAATAAGGTTTTGTTTTCACCTTGGAATGCACTTCACCTGTTTGTATATTTGGAATCAATCCTTGTTTCTATTGGCATTCTTATGTCTGTCTTTGATTCTGGATTAAATTGATTTTCACAGAGGGCTGTTTGGATACTCTAATTCTCCTGGACTATTCTATTTCAGCATGGAAAAAATAATATCAAACACAATCTCATAGTGCATGACCTCTCTATTCAATATTTGATTTCACTAAGGATTAAGGAAGTCAACCTGTAACTGAATCATCATGTTATTGATGCCAGTCTCTCCAGTGGAACCAATGGCCTCCAAGCAGAATTTCCTCTGAAGTGACCGATCCCGTTTTGTAATATCTATGACGAGCTTTATGAAACATACACATACAGGACATGGAAAACAGAGTAAGAAATAAACTGTCTATTTCTGCATTTCTCTGTAGTTTTTTTCTATCCCTTTGAGTTGTTGATTCTCATTTCAATCAGGGTTTTAAAAATAAATGGCAAGTGGGAAATGGGGGATGAAGGGACTTTAAACTTGAAGCCTATCATTAATTATTATATAATTATTGTTTGTTGTGCAATCAGCCAGGTTTTCAGACTAATGTCAGGGTTCCACACAGCATCTGCAATTTAATCAAAACTCCAAAGAAACGAAAGTCCTTAGAATGAGATTTTATTGAAGACATTGTATTGGTACAATCCTGAATCTGAAATTCCTGGGCTTTCTCCACCCAAATAAACTGAAAGTTCCTCCCCATTAATTATCATATGCCAGCTGCTTACCAATCAGTCAGCGTGGCATCCAACTTCATCTCTGCAAACTGCCCACATCAGGTGCAACCTAACTGTCCTCAGTTCTTGTGAGAAATATTGAAAAAGAATGTAAGAATGTGAAAAGATAATGGCCTCCGAGTTCTTACTATCTACAACCAACTCCACAACTTCTTGGCCTTTCTTACAATGTGTCATGACTAAAAGAACTACTGTATTACTTGCAAAAGCATAGAATATAAAACCCCAGCATATATTTTCCTTTTAGGCTTGACAACTGGATTTGGCATTTTGATCCTCCTATTGAGTTCTTCCCAAGAACCTGGGATAGGCAGATTTTATGTTTGATGGTATTAATGATATCATCACAGGATGGAAGCTATTCTGAATAAAGCTGCCTTTGCAATTGACTGATGGTGAATTTGTCAATGCCAATGGTGTTCAAATGGTGCTACAGTTGCTGTGGGATTGCACCCAAGGCACCTATCACTATTGGTGATATTGCTCATTCAATTTCATTGTACACCTGTTGTGCATTGATCTTTGCTTGATTTTGCCAGAGTCATTCTATTTCTATTGGCAGGTCTTAGTGATTTTGTCATCTTCTCCAGTTCTTTCTCTTTGTTTCTGCTGTCCCCAGGTATTGCCATGTCCACTATCCATATTTTTCTTTGTCTCTGTTATTGCTAATTATTAAGTCTGGTGTATTAAACTATTACAATTTTCTTAATTATTATGGCGCAACTGGCAAATATGATCTCTTTTGGAAATTCTTTCTTCATCTTTATTTTAAATAAGGGCAAAGAAAACATTAGAAAATGGAAGGAGTTGTGTCATAGATTGTTGCTTTGTGCCTGCTAGCATGCAATTAGCATGTGCATCTTTGTGAGCCCAACTTTCTATCACAAATTTTTTAATAAGACAAAAATTACAGGGGCAGGGAAGTAGCCTAGATCACCATTTTAAATTTTCCAGTGTCAAATGCATTCCTAGTGCAATCACTAAATGTGATCCCTATTTAAAGGTCAGCTTTGCTCATTCTTCTAAGGCCATTAAAGCATCCATTACATATCCTGCTTAGCCTATTAGAAAGGTCAAATGTTGTAAGGAAGCATACCTTTCAGTCAGAAATGTAATTACACTTCCTGAAAATCACATTGCTTACATTTTTCTTGCTGGGGAGGCAGGAGAGTCCATTTCTTCACTTTTCTGATCTTCTCTTGGTGTCAGGTGCAACATAATGAAATTTTAATGAAAATTCCCTCTACTGCTCAATGATAGAAAGTGTCCTCACATACTGTGTCATGGTATGGTATACTGGCTTAACAACCACGGACAAGAAGGCATTACAGAGGGTGATGAGCACAACACAAAAAATCATGGGCTGCCCCATAACCCCAGAAGCATAGCCAGATGGACAAATAGGCTGAAAAATAGTTTCTCTTCATGGGCTGTCAGACTTCTAAATGCCACATAACACCACAACTAGACTTAATATGACAGAATTACAGTGCCAGTGAAATGTGCAATATGTACATACCGGTGGAATAATTGTGTGTGTGTGTGTGTGTGTAAATGTGTGCCTAGTTCCAGTATTTATATAAGCCTTGAGATGTAATCTGTGTTCTTGCGTGGTTGCACCAATGGAGGCTCATTCAATTTCATTGTACACACATTGTGCATTGCCAATAAAGGTTTGAACTTGAACATGAATATGTATGACCACATGACAAACCCTTACAGGTAGTTCTCAACTTAAAACAGTTCATTTAGTGACCATTTAAAATTGCAGCAGCACAAAAAGTGACTTACCACCATTTTTCACACTTACAATTGCAGCATCCCATGGTCATGTGATTTACACTCAGATTTTTGGCAATTGGCTCATATTCATGACGGTTGCCATGTCCTGGGATCCTATGGATCCACTTTTGTGACCTTCTGATCAGCAAAGTCAATGGGGAAGCTAACTAACTTAACAACTACAGTGATTTGCTTAACAATGGCGGCAAGAAAGGTGGTAAAAGGGGGCAAAACTCACTTAACAAATCTGTCACTTAGCAACATAAATTTGGGGCTCAATTGTGGTCATAAGTCAAGGACCCTCTCTATATATCACTACCCCAAAGAGGTATTGAGGCCTCTTGTGATTCCTTCAATGAAAGTAGTGTAGCAGGGATTTCAGCTGAGGGAGCAAGAGCTGAGGGGAAAGGAGAGAGAAAAGGGTTTTGTCACGTTTTTGGCGGGAAAACTTTTCAGGAGGAAGTAGGCTGGAATCCTGAAAAGTGAGGGGGGGCATTTATCTCAGACAAGGTCAAAAAATTTGCAGAACTAGACTTTTTAGTTAGAATAGCCCTGGAGCGCTTCCATTGAGGGATGAAGAGGCAGGGGAAGAAGAGGAGGGGGTGGTTCTGTTTCAGGAGAGATTGGGCTCAAATCCTCAAAAGGGAAAAGAGATGGCAGAGGCGAGCTGAGCCAGATGAATGAGCAAGCCAGTGACTAGAGGGGATTGTTGTGGCCCAACATCAGCCGGCTGAGCTGTTGATGGAATTTGACAGCAATCAACACTCTGGGACTGCCCTGGAGGCTGAGTAAGACTCTGGGGGGTGTTTGGAGTCAGAGCAGGGACTAGAGAGGCCTGTTGGCCACCAGGTGGTGTCTGAGTCAGGGAGCAGCAAGGAAGAACAGGGGGAGGCTGTCCTTGACATGCGTACGCATGGGGCTGCGAGGAGGAAGGAGCAGCTTTGGAAGCAGGGCTAGAGAAGAAAATACAATGCAGGTGACTACTGATTGGCCCCTCCCAGAGAGCTGTATAGGTGAGGTTACGGGAGGGGGATTTTGTAGGAAAAAACAGTTTACTGATCCAGCAGTAGAGAAAGATTGGGAGAACTTTGTGAGTTCAAGCCTTGTTTCATAGAGATCGCTTTCTGGGCTCCCAGCCAAGGGGTTGCTTATCTCCCTTCTTCGCTGTGGCAGACAGCCAAGTCTGCTTCCATATATATTGGAGAGGCTTGGGACAGAACAGAGATGCCAGATGTACCAGCAGACTGTGGAGGTGAGCTGACCCACACCCAAGTAGATGGGCCAGTGACAAGAGGGGCACCAGACGTCCAGTGAGATGTCCTGAGCTAGGCGAGTGGAGGTGCCTGATAAGAAATCTGAACAGGATGACATCCAGAATGATGGGCATTAAGTCAGTAATGAATGACTGTGTAATGGAGAAGAGCCTGGGTACCCATAGAAAGGGGGTAGAGGAATCTGGACTCTAGTGCAGAGGTGAAATTCAGCTGGTTCGTACTGGTTCTATAGAACTGGTTATTAGAAGAAATCTCCTTTTGTCTTTTCCCCACTGTGCAGGGTTAATCCTGTAAAGATTAACTTTACAGAGTTAATCCTGTAAATAAGGCAGTTGTTTCTAGCCTTTATTGCCTTGCTCACAGAAACTGCCTCTCCCCTTATTACATTGTAATTTTGGTGAAGTTTAATTCTATGCTTGGTGATGTTTAATCCTGTGGCCACGCCCACAGAACCGGTAGTAAAAAAAATTGAATTTCACCACTGCTCTAGTGGCCCTTATGGGAGTGGCGCTTCAATAGGAAAATGGCTGCACCATAAACAGAAGCATCTCGTGGACCCTCAAACAGAATTGAGTCCCTAATATATTTGCGATTGCAGGATTGTGATTGTATGAAAGGCTTTTTATTATTCTTAAATTCATCTGTTTGGGGGGATTTTGTCAGTCAGTTTGAAACTGTTGAAAACAGCATTTCAAAGTCATGCACTGTTCCCAGGAAAATGGATAATTGCAGTTATAACATTATCAACAGTGATTCGGAGGTGATTCTTCAGACCAGTGAATAAAATTACATCCAAATCTGTTTAAAAATAAATGCTGGATTTTCCCCCCCTTTATTGTCAGATCAGAACAGAACTCTATGAATTAAATATGGTTTTACTAATGCTACAGTACAATGCTTTGAAAAAAATTTTTTTTGAGGGAGGTGAACTCTTCTTCCAATAGTATATTTTGCTAATAACTGTTTTCTTTTTAAATGAAGATTCAGGCTAGAATTCCAGTGAATTAAGGTTTGCAATTTAAGGTAAGTGCTTAATAAAACAAAACAGCTGAGAACACAGTATAAAGTACCTCCTTTTCTCCTTAAGATAATGGTGTCACCAACATGCTGTTAATGAATCCAATATATTTATTGTCACGGCTCCCAGCCCAGATGGTTTCCCAAGGTGCCTTAAAACAATTACATTCATTTCAAAGTTCAAATATCATACAAATGCATAGGCATGCTAAGGGGACAATTTCTCCAACCTCTTGAAAGTGAATGGCATATTCCAGAGCCTGAAGTTTTACTTTTAAAGAGACAGTAAAGAAATTCCAGGTAAACTCAAGACAAAGATGTCAGCTCACATCTTCTCTTCATCGGCAAGTTTTGATGGAGTTTAAAAATGTATATCTCGGGTTCAAATTCTCTTTTATTAGTGTTAAGGCAAGTGGCACAGAAGTAATCCAGCTGGCCTTGAGAGTTGACTCAAACAATTTTGGGGCAAAAAGTAGGGTAACAGATAACCAAAACGTTGAGAGAAAGTAGGCCAGTATAGTGAATTTCAGAGTTATAGAATGCACAATGGTTTGTAAAGAGTGAAAACCATGAGATAAAATAAGGCTTTATGGAGAAAATGGATCTGAGAAGAAATTCAACAGGAAAGAGGACCATCATGACAAAGATTACAATTTGAAGCGTAAGAAACAAGAGCAGAAGTTGTTTAAGGGGATAAGATTGTTTGCAAAGGAGTGCAAGACTGGATAAAACACTGATGAATTAATAAGGATGGCAACATTCAGTTTGTTGCAGCTTCTTAGCATCATAAACAACAAATAAATTGCTTTTATAGTTCTTGGTAAGAAGTTTGGAGAGGACTAAGTACCTGGGCAATACAAAAGGAACAGCCTCTGTTTGCTTTTCCACAGTAAACAGATAGGTCTCCAAAGTGCCATTGTCATTAAGTGTTGGCACTTTTAGAAGCTAACTTTCATAACACTCTGAGTACAACAAACTCAGATAGTGCTCATCACAGTGGAAGATGAGTTCTTCTGTTTAAGTGTATAGTGGTGTCCTGTCTTATCCTGGAAAACCTAAAATTTATTGAAGATTTACTTTATAAATCAACAAATAAGGGTAAAGACTGAATCCTTTTTGTTTTCCCCCAAATCTTTATTTTGCTAATTGCTTGGTTCCTTTGTTTGCAAATTGGTAGAAAATGTATGTACAAATATAAGCACTCAAATGTCTGCATGCTTCTTCCAGTGTGCATATTTTAATATTTTTTCCTCAAAAGTATCATTTTATACCCCTTGATTTTCCATGTCAATATACAATTGTAAGCAGTAGTGGAATTCTATTTATTTTTACTACCGGGTCTGTGGGCGTGGCTTGGTGGGCGTGGCTAGGAGGGTCATGTTACCGGGTGGGCAGTTTCTGCAAGCAGGGCAATAAAGATTAGAGGCTAGAAATAACACCAGGATGTTTCTTTCCTGCCTTCCTTACAGGATTAACCCTGTAAAGTGGGAAAAAAACAAAAGGAGATTTTTTTTTCTAACAACCAGTTCTCTGAACTGCTTAGAAAATTTACGACCGGTTCTGCTGAACCTGTTAGAACCTGCTGAATTTCGCCTCTGATTGTAAGTATATTTTTCTCAAACATACATTTTTATGAACCCATTTCCTTCTGATTGAATATTGTGTTAGAAAATTTAGAAACAGATGGATTTGTACATGTAAGAATGTTTTGCATTCTTTTTATTTTATATAAATTTTGCTTAAGATAAAAATTTCATACAGTACATTTTTTTGTTCATTTTATGGAAAAAGATGTAATATGTATGCAAAACACTTATTTTTTTCTCATTTAGAGAAAAGCAGAAGTGCTCGATTTTTGTTGACCACATCAAGTTTTGTGCAATGTGTTAAGGGCTACACTCTAGAAGTGAGCAAAGAAAACACAGTACCTCTACAAGGTATTCCCCTATTCAGTCTACTTTATCAGCCCAAAGTCCCTATTTTTCTCTAAATACCTTGATCTTGTTTGTGTTTCCACATATTGGAGATATTTCATTCGCTTTATTTGGTGAGAGAGATTGACATTTATTCATCTCTCATACAGGCAGTCCTCAACTAACAACCACAGCTGAGCTTGAAATGTTGGTTTTAAAGTCATTGCAGTTATAAATCAAGTCAAGTATATGGTCGCTAAGCAAGTTCCTATGATCAGTAAGGTATTTGTGTGTCTGTAATCTGAAATCCAGTTGCACCAATAGTGTTACTTTGCTATTTTTGCTAGAAAATGCCAAAACAAGTTGCAAAATGCTATAGCAATACACTTATATACCACTTCATAGGGCTCTACAGATTTCTCTAAGTGGCTTACAGAGTCAGCATATTGTCCCCAACAATCTGAGCTCTCATTTTACTGAACTCAGAAGGAGGAAAGCTGATCTTTGAGCTGGTCAGGATCAAACTACTGGCAATGGGTAGAATTAGCCTGCAAATCTGCATTCTCACCACTGAACCACCACAGCTCTTCTATGTGACCATCGGTTGTAAATGTGAGTTGATTGCGAAACTCCCAAATTGCAATTGCATGGCTTCAGGACTTGTGTAGCAGCTATAACTTTGATAATGGGTTTTAAGTAACTTTTGTTGAGTTTATTGCAGTGTTGAATGGTTATTAAGTAACTGGTCATAAGTCGCAATGACTTTCTGTAAACTAGACCCTTAAATGCCAAACCAAATCAGGATGTAATGTATTTAATCCAATTTAAACATTATTACATGCACACTGTAGTTCATCTTGTTGTTGTTGTTCAGTTGCTAAGTCATGCCCATCTCTTTGCTACCCCATGGACCACAGCATGTTATGTAGCCCTGTCCTCCACTGTCTCCCAAAGCCATGCCCACTGCTTCAATGACACGATCTAACCATCTCATCCTCTGCCATCCCCTTCTCCTTTTTCCCTTCAAACTTTCCCAACATCAGGGTCTTGTCCAACAAGTCTTCTCTTTTCATTTGGTGGCCAAAGTATTTGAGTTTCAGTATCTGCCCAGAAGACGATTTCTTTGGTATTGACTGATTTGATCTCCTGGAAGTCCAAAGGACTCTCAAGGATCTTCTCCAAAACCACAATTCAAAAACATCAATTCTTCAGTGCTCAGTCTTCGTTGTGGTCCAACTCTGAATTGAATTCCTATTTTGATTTCTACAGTGGGATGTCTTATAGGAGCACCTTTTACAGTTTCTAAATTGGATTATGGCAGTTTTGACATTGTACAAGGACTTTTAAGAGTTTTAAGGAAATATGGGAATAATAGTGGTAAAGATGTAAAGACAAGATGTCTATGAAACAAGGAAGGATAATATAACCATTCAAACTAATTGCACCCAAAATAAATAATCCCTTAAGTACTCCCCTCCCCAGTCTTGACAGTTAAAAATATACAATCAAAGTAAATACAATAGCTAACACTTCTACAATGACCAAAATAGTTCCCTAAGATTCCCTAATAGTAGAATAGTCCATGGATCTGAGGGAGAAAAAAAATAGTACTTATTTTGAAGGCTATAAGAAGTTCTTCCAAAAATGTACTAAACAAATGCCTGCAAAAGATTTAAAGGTACAATACATCTATGTTTGCTTTCACTTATAAAATAGGAAATGTAGCAAATAAAATAAATTGAATAAGAGAAATAGTGTCTTTTCAATTCTTTTTTTAAATTAAAGATAATTTTATGCAGTCTGTAAAATTATTTCTGTTTTTAATGACATCCTTTTAGTTTAAGAATTATTCCCAGAAGACTCTAAGGATATAATTTTCCTCCACAGGGCTATTAGAGACATATTTGGTCATTGTGGCCAATTTATCTTGACATAATGATAATTTCAGGATGCTTTCTTCATTACCTTATATTTAGATTCATCCTTATACTTACTTCTGACTGCTTGACCTTTTCTCTCCACAGCAAGATGGTCAACCACATTAATATAGAGCCTTCTGCTGGTTAAATGGATTCTGGCATTTATTTATTTATTTATTTGATTTATATACCGCCCCCTCTCCCGAAGGACTCGGGGCATCCATCAAATATTAATGGGATGAATCAAATAGACTCTTTTTAAATCTCATGTCCCAACATAGAGAACACAGAGACAATGCAGCCTTTTTAGCTCAAAAGCAGAAAATTAAATTGTCCAACTGTCTGTTTGCACATGAAGATGATATTATCCATTCAGTCATGTCCGACTCTTGGTGATGCTATGGACCAGATCTCTTCCCTACTGATCTTGCACTACTTCTTTGAGTTTTTCTATGCTCTGGCTGGTGTCAACTTGGATGGTATCTAGCCATCATGTTTTCATTCATTGCTAACTCTTCTGAACATAATTGCTTTCTCCACTGAACTCCCCCACATGACATAGCCAAAGTAAGTGAGATACAGTTTTGTGATTTTTGCCTTCCAGTTAGATGTCTCATGTCTGTTCTCACAATGGCCAGCCAACATCACATAGGAGTCCAGTAGTTTCCTCGCAGATGGCTTTCAAAGGGAATCCCACTGCCATCAAGGCTGATGGCCAGTGATTCGTAACTTACAAGAACTGATCCAAATCTCTTTTGAAGACAACTAAGTATTCTAGATAAGAAAAAAAGAGACCCTGTGTGTTTTACTTTGGGGCGTTGGCACATTAATAGATTATTTTTCTAATGAATAAAAAAAAGGTGGGGTGGAACTATATAGATTAGCAACATACCTTAACTACTGCCATGCTGAAATTGTCTTTGCACATTTTCTTTCCTTCTGAAAAAGTCTTCTTCCTTTTGCTATATTTGGTTAGGGAGCAGTATCCAGATGACCCTGGAAATCTAAGCAGAGATGGACCTGGCTGGAATTTGAATGAATAACCAGGAAATCTCAAGAGTTGTATACTAGACTGGAAAGTTCTTTCTTAGGCCTTGAGCCAGTCACTCTAGACCCTAGGAAGGAGGCAATGGAAGCAAACTACTTCTAAAATTTTGTCAAGAAAACTGCAAGGAGTAGTCCAGGCAGGCAGTTTGCAGGAGTCAACACACTGACACAAAGAAACAAACTAATCATTAGTATATTGTACATAAAAACAAACAGTATAAAGAAAGAAGAATCTCCTGCCTCCCAAACAGAAGAAAAGAATTGGAAAGCTAGAGAGAGAGAGAGAGAGAGAGAGAGAGATGGATAGATAATACAAATGTATAGGTAGTCTTCCAAAGAGCAATGTCATTTTAAAAAGTAATATTTAATTTTAAAAATCAATATTTGATTTTTCCAACTATCTAGGCAAATGCAATCTATTAGGAATTATCTTGGTATTTCTTGGTGTAAGACAGGTGACATACTGTGAGTAAACCTTCAATGGTTCTTTGATATATTCATTTTATAGATAATGTAACTTTGCATGTACTTAAATACCAGTGATCCAAAGAAAGCAGAACTTTAATTTTTCAAGGTATTTTTCTGTGTGTGTGTATGTGTGTGTGTTGCTTTAGTAAATGTAGACAAAAAATGGATAAAATTTGTTCGATTGCACCATTGTATATGTCCTGGGGGAAATGTA
Organism: Myanophis thanlyinensis; assembly: GCA_017656035.1. Classification (NCBI taxonomy): domain Eukaryota; kingdom Metazoa; phylum Chordata; class Lepidosauria; order Squamata; family Homalopsidae; genus Myanophis; species Myanophis thanlyinensis. Next base: position 15,271 of record JAEANM010011170.1, read on the forward strand.
CATAATTAATGACTGCAATGTTTTAAAAGCATTCAATCAACGTGGAAAAATGGAATGGAAAAAATGTTCTACAATAAAAGATGATAATTATGTAAAATTTCTACAGAAATTAGAAAAGGATCTGAAAATTTGGAAAA
>JAEANM010011171.1:0-15407 GCA_017656035.1 Myanophis thanlyinensis
GTGACAATGCGGCTGGCCTCCTCCTCTCCTCCCCAGGCCAGGGCAAATGGGGGCTGGTCAAGCCGCACTGCTGCTTATGGAGCCGCCGGCTCGGCTCCCCTGAGCCGGGCGAAGCGGCTCTAGCGTCTAGCGGTGGTCGGCTGAGCCCTGCCCCCAGCCGCCGCCCCGCCGCCGCTGCCCCCGGCCTGGTGGTGGCTCCGCTTGGCCTTCTGCAGTCTTACTTTACCACAGAAGGTTGCTCTCAAGCCCGGCGTGGCGACGGGAACAGGAACGGCGGCTTCCCCAGGGAGCGGCGTGGGAGCCGGGCCACCACCACCACCTCCCCCTGCAACGGGGGCAGCAGCAGCGACCGGAGCATCCCCTTCCCCAGCGGTGGCCAGTGGGGCGCTGATTCCTCCTGATGCTGCGGTGCCGCCTCAGCCTCACCCCACCGGCATCAGGGCTCTGCAGGCCCCGCCGCCCCAACAGTATCCTTGGCCACCTGGTCCGGATGGAGCCCGAGAGGGGCTGCGGTTGCAGGGTGGGAAGGGCTCGGAAGGAAGGCTGGAAGGAGGAGAAGGAATGCGGCCGGCCTCCTCCTCCTCAGGCCAGGGCAGACAGAGCACATGCTTGCGCTGGCAATCCCGCCACTTGCCAGCGCAAGCATGTGCTCTGTCCGCCCACTCCCAAGCAGAGCGGACAGGCTACTGGAGGAGAGGGGGGGAAAGGGGGGGAACGGCTTGGACGTCATAGGCCGGGTAAATGCGCTCTGCGGGCCGCATGCGTCCCGCGGGCCATAGTTTGAGGACCCCTGATATAAGCTATTGGATAGATACAGCTTCCAAGTCCCCATTCGGCCTGAATCCAACTTAACTTTTTAGATCTGGGGGTATAAAAGGAGGGAAGACTACAAATGCCACCTTTGAGCTCCCAGAGGAATCATTTAAAGCCCATGATTAATAAAAAATTGTTTTTAAATTTTTACTTTATATTCCTCACTGGTACTGACCAAGAGGGAAAAAAAGGAAAATGTAAAAGGAATTGAATTGCTTAAAAAAAAAAAAAGAGCAACGTGAAAGTGGTCATCAGTGCAATATTGGCATTGTTCCTTGTTTCAAACTTGGAACTTGCATTATGCCTGTAGCGGTACTCCATGTGAACATCGGCACTGGGAGAAGAAAGTACAGTCCATCCCTTCCCATCAGGGCTAATGTCCACAGGGCCCTCTACTTGATATTAAATAAAAGCAGTTTAGAAGTCTAGACTGGTTCTTAATGAATTGAGATTAACAGAGAAGAAAACCTGAAAGTAAAGGGTTTGGAAAGGGGGAAACATTTTTAAAAAGCTGCATTGAATTAAATGTGTATGTAAACAATTCCTATACTTGGGCAAAAATCAGATTTCAGATGTAAAGCATAGCTTTTTTCAATTTATACCATTTGAGCGCAATAGCAGGCACTCTGGATGCAATATCCTAGTCTTTTTCCACCAAAACACAAACATATGTTTAATTTAATTAAGGAAGCATATGTGTGTCTAATGAAACTGGTGTGGTTTTTCATTCTTTACTATGATAATTCTTTTAAACCTTAATCTTTTGCCTTATAATACCTGTACTAAATCCAGCTGTTTTTTATTCTGAATATGTTAAAAACCATGATAATTGTGCCTTGATGTCTAAGTGGTCTTTCTTAATTTTGTTGCAGCGGATATTCAACTCCTTTGTGTACACAGAAAAAATCTCAAACGGAGAAAGTGAAGTTCAACAGGTAGGAAAGTGTTGCTTAACCACCCATTACTACAATGATACTTATTTATACCAATGTTTTTCCCCCTTAATGTTCTCTCTCAGGTCTTATACATTCAGTAAGGGTTTCCCCCTTATTTGTTTGCTTTTTTTCCACTTCACTGTGTTAAATTGCTAACTTAAAAATGTTTCTGTTAAGAATTGAATATATTTTTTGCATTTGAATATGGTGATGGATTCCTGAAAGTGTTAGACTTTTTTTAACTGAATAGCATTTTGATGGTTGCAAAACATTTAATGCTGGTGGTTATAGTGCATTCAAAGTAGTTCAGAGTTCTCCAATAAAGTTTTTCTCTAACAAGAAAAGAGCATTCAAACCCCCTGAAGTGTAAATAAGACCAAGCCAAACAAAGACAGTTCATCTGGAAACACTTTCCCTTTCTTCTGCCTGTGGGGGGAAAGTGGATCAAAGAATGCAAGGATGGGAATGGCCACGTGAGCCCACAGAGAACGACTGTTTGGAAACATAAAGTCTGCAGAGAAAAAAAAACAACCAAAAGAACCCAAAGAAGCAACTGGCTTAATTGTCCCCAGTCAACGCCAGAGGATGGTAACACGGTCTTTTTGGCTATGCTGATTAGGACAGACATGGAAATATCTTGGGATTCTGCCTTCTGAAACAGATACTACTGTTTCTGTAAGTTGTGCAGCATACAGGGCTTATTCTAGGCATGTGTCCTTCAGTGTCAAAAGTCCACTGCTACTCTCGTTGGAGAGTATGGAGAAGACCCCTGTTGGGTGTGCTTAACTGTCAAATGTTTGCTGTACAAACATTGCTTCTCCTGAGCCACATTATGTGCATAGATTGGCAGTGGAATTTGATATTGAAGGACACATGTTTGGTATTATTAAGTTTCCATTAGATACATCTTCAAAAGTTTCTCTGTAACTTTGTTAAAAGCAAATTTAGCTGGGCTGCTGCCACAGTAAAAAGAATCCCAAAAGTTTTTTTAGAAGGCATTACAAAAGAGATTTATCTTCATATCCTGCTGAGGACCAACGGAAACATTTTAGACATGTAAGTGATAATTTAAATTGTAAAGCTTTTTAATATAATTGTATTAGCAAGTGTATATTTTTTTTTGCCATTGATTAAACCCGATTGACGTTACACAAGATGATAAAGGAATTTGTAAAAAAATATTAACCATTTGAGGAAACAGACTAATATACTCATCCACTTATCTTGCTCTTACCTATTCTATGAATAGACTTGGGTATAATCCCCATCATATCTAGCCCTATTCCAAATTGCTGTAACTGGATAAGATAAGAAAGATAGTACTTGTAATGTAGCACTGCTGGAGGCTTAAGGAGAGTAAATAACTACTATTTCTCTTTTTAAAAAAGGTATTTGTATTGTTTGCTAGCAATTAAAGGGAATGAAAAGTCTAATTCGATAGTGATAGTGATATAAAACAGAGAAACAAGTAAGAAGCATAAATAAAAACATTAAAGGATAACTTTCTAGTGACACATTCTTCCTTTCCCTCCCCTTTCATCCATTTCTTACAGCTGGCACATTTATATATAGAAGATAATTGCTTTTAAGTCCTTTCATCTATTATTTCTTTATTGGTCTGGTAACTTTTTTCTTAATAAAACTTTGTGCTTGTACATGAGTTTAGGAGAGCTTGGGGACAGGGGTGATGCAACCATTCTGGCCTCCATGGCCCATTAGGAGCTTTCAAGGCCATTGTCCATGTTGTTCTTTGGACCAGCTTTGGGGAATGGGAAGCACTTTGTATGGTGGTCCTAATTTCTACTGTCTGGTTCCAGTATTGGTGGAGAAGGAGAGGTTAATGAAGAATTTCCTCCCGGCTTCAGTTTTTTTACTCATCTCTTTAATACCTACAAGAAATTGCTGGGGGAATTGATCACATGGGGTTCAGTATCATCAGAATGCTGATGATAGTCAGTTATTCATTTCCATTACAAGATGGACAGATGAAGGCTGTTGCAGTCTAGCTGAGTGTCTGGAGGTTGTCAGGATGGAGTAACTTGAGGATATGTGCCCAACTTCTCAAATGGAACAGGTTGGACATGCTCCTAGTCTCCTCTTTTATATTTTGCTACCTTATGGAATGTAGGAAGTGTGCCTTTTCCATGTCAGCCACTGCCCTATGGATCACCCTTTCCCCTGAAATTTGGCAGCCCTCCCCCTTTTTTAATCTTCCAAAAAGCATTTAAAATCTGGCTTTTCTTGTAAGCACAAGGTAAGGTTGATGAGATGAACTTGTGGCCTGTATCTGAAAGTTTAGCTATGGCACCAGGATTTTTTGTTTATTTGGTTAGTTAGGTTTAGTATAAGTGGTTTTAATATATTTTTAATTGCAAACAGATACTAGCTGTTTACAGGTATTCCGATGTCTAAATTTGGTTTGCTGTCTGATGTGTAGCAGCACTCCTCGACCTTTCTGACTCCACAGACTGGCAGTGGTGGCAACAGGGAGAGGAGATTGTTTCATCCGTGCAACTCAATCTCGCGCAAGTGCAACTAAAGCTTTACATGCTCGCCCACTGCTTGCGCAGCCTGGTTCTAAACAGACCATGGACAGGTACCGGTCCTCAGTCTGGGGATTGGAGAACCCTGATATAGGATAAAAGGGAGCCATTCCTGCATAGATTTAGTTAGACCTCTATAATAGGTATACACTCTCAATTTTGCCATGGCTACGTTTTTCTCACTCTGGTCAACCAATCTATTATTGTTGGCAAAGTTCTTCTTTTCTAATGTTATACCAAATTTGGTCTTGCAGCTGTCAGCATACAGTAATTGTGATATTTTACACTTATGATTTCTGGAATTATATCTAATAAAGATGTGTTGCTTCAGCTCAGATTTTATTTTTTGGGCTTTCTGAGTATTCTGATGTATTTTTTCAGAACTTTTGAATTTTTTAATATACATAACCATTGTACTATATATGATTAAATGTTCCTTCTTTGTTACAACATTGTTAGGACATTTTCAACATTTAATTTTATATGATTTGTCTATTTTGGTAATTAGCAATGGAGTTACATACCATTTATAAAATATTTTATATCAATTTCACCTTAACTATTTCAAGATCTACCCATAATTACCAATGCTGCTGCATTGTGAACAACTGTAGTTTCCAGATGATTTTCAAGAGCAGATCCATTGTAGTACCCTAATTAAGAAATGATTAAGTTAAGGCATGAGTGGTTGCAAGCAGGGTTTCCCATCCAGGATTTGGCATAATTAGCACACTAAATGGAGTGACGTAAAGATCTGCACCCATATGCAAGTGATATTCAGGCTCTTGAGCTACTACAAATAGTTCAGAGGCATGAAATATTCATTGCAATTCCGGAGCACTGTGGAGAAAAACCTGAAGCAAATTTGGTCAAATCAAGAATGACCTCATATCTGCATTTACACTACAAGGATGGAGAAATTTCTTATTTCTCCACCGTCCATTTTTACTGCATTGGAGGTCTGTGCCCTAGCCTAGCAGCTTTGTTAAGAGTGGCTCATTCACATTTGAAGACTAAATCCTTTTGGGGATTGATTCTGTTTCAGCATGATTTCCTATAGGCTATTGTGACAGTTTTGGACAACAAAAAGTCTTTGTGAAGTGATTTGAGATTCATTCTGTTCTGTAGATATTATATATGAAGTAGATAAAAATATATTTAAAAAAACATTTACCCAGTTCCTACATTAGAGTGCTGGGATATATTCTCCATGTAGGAAGGTCAATTCTGAAGTATGTACTGTACAGTATAAAAGAATTGGAGTTAACCGTTATAGCTACTAAGGATATTATATTTTCTGATCAACAAATTGATTAAGCCACAAAATGGTTTAGGGGAATAAAGTACAAACCAGAATATTTACAATGTGTTATACTACTAATACATTGAAAGCACTGGTTGTTGTATGATGATACAGTTCCGTTCTTCCAAACAGGGAACTGACAGGAGTTCCTTCTTAAATCAGCTAATGTCAAATATTGCCAGTAAGTGGGGTCATGCATCATTCTAGGCTGTGGCGTGATTGTACCATAATTTATTGAATAAGACACACACTAGTTAAGTTCACGTAATACTCTTAGCCAATATCAAATAAATCAGATATCTGCAATATTTTGAGCCTAAAATAGAATCAGAGCATTAGAAGAGACAGCAAGAGTCTGGGGGGAGGGGGGGGGAAACAATTTTTTTTGCCAGGGAAAATGCCAGTATCTCCTAGAGAAAGCAACTTCTTGTAGTCCTAATAAGTTTGCATGACAGAAAGATAGCTAGGAAAATATGAACAGAACCTCAGAAGTTTGGGGCTTGCCTTAGGGAATACAGTTCTTTTTATGTGGCAGATTGTCTTCTGTCAACAGAAAAAAAAATTAACAAAAACACTTGTTGCTTGGTGTAGATTGGAATAGCCTGCTGTGATTGACTTACCTTGGAGACATTGGTACAAGCAAATGCTTAAACGCACATAACAGTTGTTATTCCATCCAAGAAGTGCAGCTCTTAACAATGACAAATGCTAGACATTTAAAAGACTAATGTAGGAATCCTCCAAAGGATGCATTTCTCTGACATGTTTACAAATAGGGATAGTGAAAAGAGGAGAATTTCTTCATCTAAAACTATTATGTTCAGCCTTTGTTCTTTTTACCACATGTTATTTGATCCAGGAATTATTTGTATTGAGAGAATGGAAAACAATCCATGTATCATATTCTTGATTTTAAAACAATCCATGTATCATATTCTAGGCCAGTGGTGGCAAACCTTTTGCATCATCAAGTGCCGTCCTTAGTGCTGGAAGGGTATGCCAAACCATCCCGTGAGCCATGTGCAGCCCCGCTGGTTCTGTAGCCCGTTCTCACGCTCCTTGTGCACAGCCCCCACAGCCAGTTCTTGTGCTCTGTTGTGTGCTAGCCAGCTGGCTTTTGCCACGCAGGAGCACCGAAACCCGGAAGTGCAGTGTCCCAGCATGGCATGCATGCGCATGCACTAAACAGCTGGCTGGTGAGCATGCGCATATTGGAAACCGGACGTTCGGCTCTTGGAGCACACGTGCGTGCTGGGACACTGCACTTCCAGGTTTTGGTGCTCCTGTGTGGCAAAAGCCAGCTGGCTACTGCGCAACAGTGCAAGAATGGGCTGTGGGAGTTGCGCGCGATAGAGCGCGAGAATGGGCTGCAGAGCCTGCGGGGCTGCACAGGTGACACGGGACAGTTTACCGTGCCAGAAAGCTCATGGGACGGTTTGGTGTGCTCTTTCCGACACACGTTCTGTAGGTTCACCACCACTGTTCTAGGCTAAACTAAAGTATTGTCATTACTCTTTAGCTATATAACACTAATGTAATGAAGAAAATGGTAATTGGGGCATATAAGAAGTTTGGCCTGAGGGGTTAAGACATCAGGCTAGAAGCCAGGAGACTGTGAGTTCTAGTACCCTTAGACACAAAGCCAGTTTGGTAACCTTGGGACAGTTATTCTTTCTCAGTGCAAAGAAGGAGGGAATGGCAAACCACTTCCAAAACCTTTGCCAAGAAAATTGCAGGGAATTGTATGGAACACACATCCATACATGGCCAGTAACATTGGGTTCAAGATCAAGATCACTAAAGGATCTCTCAATGACAGCAGATTTGAAGATCTACTATGAGCTTTTTAAATAAAAGGTGCCATGTTTTCTTTCTGTTTGTTGCACCAAACATCCCCTGGTCATTTTGTTGTTGCAAGATCTTGACTTCTTTGTCTGATAAAGGGCTTTGTTTTCTTGCTGGCTTGCTTGGTTCTGAATGAGAATTACAAATGATAGGCATAATGGACTTCTGGCACAGCAAAGGCAAAATAATTAAAGATCATGAATTTGGGACTGCAAAAAAATGTTTCCAGGCAACAGGATTAAAGAATGTGCCAGAACAACCTTAAAATAATATCTAAACAGCCTAAGGAAAAGCTAATATAGGTAATTAATGTAGACATGTGAAAATAGTGATCTAACTTAAAATTTCATGTTTCTTTCAAGAGTTTGAATTATTTCAGGATTTAAAATTAGCAACAGGTTTTTCTCTTTCAGAAAATCTGAAATGATCCACAACAGGGGTGTTAAAGTCACAGCCTGCTGCCATGCCCATGCCTGGTTTAGCAAAGGAAAAAAAAGTTGCGATATGTCACACAACAACTCGGTGACGACACGAGTTTAATACCCCTGATCTACAAACTTTATCAATTAATTTAACTAGTGGCAGTTGTTCTTAAGCAAGTTTGTCTTTTCCTCTTTAGCTTTAAAAAGTCCACATCTTAAAATTACTGAGGTTGAAAAACGGTGTACTAATACATTCTTACAAGTAAATCTACTAAATACATTTTTACTATATGCTGGTCTATGTCTGTAATAAAAAATTGATCTGATATTCCTATAGCAGAACATATGTTCCTTTTACTGCATTACTTTGTAGTTGTTGCCTGCTTTGTCAATTTGCTGATTTACCTGCATGCATTTCCTTCTCACCTTGGACTGCCAGTGAGTGGTTACATCTAAGCCCATAAAATAAGTAAATCTAGTGGTCACCCACCTCATTATAAAACATCTTGAGAGACATTGACTGCCCTGTGTGGGACTTGAAATTGTAGTCAAGGTAACCATCCGTTTATTGGGAGCATGTCACATTTGTGCATATGTGTGAATTTGTGAGAATTTTGTGTGAAATTGAAAGCTAAAAGGACTTATTGTTGAAGTAGCTATAAAAATCTAGGCTCTTTGGAAACATTTTGATCTTTCCAGAGACTGTTTCATTGGCTTTCTTTGAAGAATAATGCCTTTCGCTACAATTTTGTGGGTGGTCTGCACACTATTTAAAATCATATGGGTTAAATTATACAAGGGATTTTAGAAGAAGAGACTCATTTGGAAGTGTTTGCTGGTAAAGTCTGCAATAGGTATTACTTACACCACCTCCCTAGATGCATACATTAACTCTTAACTAGATATAAATATATGTCTAAACATTCTTAGTATTGTGATGAATTCTTAGGTGTCAGAGAAGATAGATGAGGCCCCATAGGGTACAGCTACATTGGTTAAAAGCTCAGGATTGAAAAGATCGAAAGAGTAAGTGAGCACTTTGGTTTTAATAATAACTACGTCTTTCTAGTGCTAATGAATCACAAGTACTAGAGCTTTATGAGTAAAGGTAATGTATACAAATCGATCATATTAAAACAAATGTGAGGGTATTGTAAGCAAACCTAATCCTTTATCAGCTTTTCCTCTTCTTGTGTGTGATTTGTCTTTGGAAGCATCACTCTAAAAGCAGAAGTTGCTGGTTCATCAGCTACAAATTTTTCTGATAGTTTTTTTAAAACAATAATTTCTGAAACAAAAACAGTGAAGACATATTCCGGTTGGCTTGTGCGAAAAGAATAATTACGTTTCATATCACTGGCAACCAAGGAGAAGATTTGAGGTTAAAACCTGTGATTTGTTGTCCAGCATTTTGGGGTTATCAGCCATTATGTACAATATTTCCATAAGGCTTTTCCACTTCTTTATTAATTCATACTATGAGAATCATATGGAATTTAAAGAAATATATATATAGCACCCTTAAACAGAAAATGCCTGCAGCATAGATGGTCTCACATAATAGTAGAAAATCTCTGAAATCAATTTTCGCTACATAGAGCGCACACACACACACACACACACACACAAAATCAATATTTTCTCTCTTCAAAGAGGGAGAAAATATTTTACTGGCAACTTTTTAAAATAGCAATTACAGAGTATTCACTTTAAATGATGTCGGAGAAAAACATACTTAGGAAGATCAACCTCATCTTTCAAAATAAAAAATGATATGTCTATTTAACTAATATCTTGTTTACTTAAAATACCTTTCACATTTACATTGAAAACTGAGGGTTCGCTATCATTAGCTAGTCATTCATTTGTACAGGCAGCCCCTGGGTTAAGAGCATCTGATTTATGGACAACTAATACATGAATAGGCTGCCATAAAGCCTATTATATTAAAATTTTAAATTAAATCAATAATTTGTAACAATGTATACAAGAGTTTGTGTAACACTTTTGAAACCGTTGTGTGGCTTTAATAGTTTGTTGGCTCAAAGAAAGAGAATACCATCCACCATTTTAAGTGGGACCATTTACACTGGGTTGAGTGTTTGCCTTTGTATTTGGCTTAAAATTTTCTCTTCTTTACTTTGTAACGATGTGTTTAAAGTGTAAATCTGATGGAGGTGCTGATGATGCATTAAAAAAAAGGAAAACAATCACCATTGAAAATAAAGTGGAAATAATAAAGTGATCAGAGCAGATGATAGCATTTGAGGAAGAAGAGCAGGAGAACCTAAACTCTCCAGAATCAAAAAGTGGGTTTGGTAAAAGAGTTAACTAAATCCTTTCCACTCATTAAAGCAGGGATGGCAAAATTAGAGGAACAAGTTCCTAATTAGAGAGAGATTCACCAAAGTTTGCTTCTATACTGTTACTGAGGGCTTCAGCTGCTACAAGGTGATTGTACAGCTTTATACAACCTTCCTTAATACCTACTTCAAAGTAAAGATAAACTATATACTATCTACTAAGACAAATGCTAAATAAGAACCATATCAACCTGTTCTTACTTGCCTACAAATTTTACTTAAAGATAGATTTAGGACATATCACATTTATAACTCAGAGACTGCTTGTAATTGCAAATAATAAATTTACCCATTGAACAAAATTATGTAATGCACCTGCTCTCTCTCTCTCTCTCTCTCTTAAATTGAATCCCTACATCAGGGGTGTCAAACTCAATTTTATTGGGGCCCCATCAGGTTGCATTTGATCTTGAGGGCCAGGGTAGGTGTGGCCAGTTTGACATCACTCATCACGCACCCTGAGTTCCATTTTCACTGGTACAGGGCTGTATGAGGCCATCACAGCCAAAAATGGAGCTCAGGAGCACATTTTTGCTAACAAAGGCACCACGGGCTGTTCCTTCCCTGTTTCCAGGGCAGGCCCACGGACCAAATCTAATCACCCCTGCCCTACACTTAACTACTTTGGCCTTGATCTTGATTTTGCTCTGCTTCATCTTTCATAATCACTATAAATAATTTCTGATTATTTTATTTTATTTTATTTTATTAAATTTATATACTACATATTCTCTCTATCAAAGTGACTCTGAACGGCTTATAACATTTCACTTTGGAAAAGTTATTTCCAAAGTTATTTCTGTTTATTCATTAAGAATCTTCAGTATTTGATCCTTGGTCTAATTTGAATCAAATCAAATGAAATCATCCAGCATAGACTTTGAATTCAGTTTTACACACTGATCAAATCAAATCTGATTTAAACACTGAAATGAAAGTCTGCTGTCATTTTACCTTAAGTTTAAATTAAGCACAGATGCCTTTTTAGCTACTCGCTTTTAATACAAGGATAATGCAGCTCTGTTTCATATTGATCAAGACAATGCTGGCTACATTTGATGGCTGGCAATATCTTTCTGTAATAACAGGGTTGATAATTTTATTCAGGAAAAGAGCAGTCAAATTTATTGAGCACTTTATTATTGAGTTATGGCTGTATAACTTCTACCATCGGGCAAGAGATACAGAAGCATAGCCAACCGGACAAATAGGCTGAAAAACAGCTTCTATCCATGAGCCGCCCAACTTCTAAATGCCACATGACTGACTAGACTTAATACAACAGACTCACAGTGACAGTGCAATGTGCAATATGTACATACTGTGTGTGTATGTGTGTGTGTGTGTATGTATGTATCTGTATGTGGAAATGTGCCAGCCCAGGCATTTCCTGGGGTTAGGGATTTGTTTATAAGTCTTGAGATATATTCTGTATCTGAATGTATTCTGCGTTTCTGTGCTTTGTGTGATTATACCGATAAGGCTCACTCAATTTCACTGTACATATGTTGTACATTGACAAATAAGGATCAAATTGAATTGAATTGTATATTATTTCTTAGTATTAGGACCACAACAGCCACTTTGGTTCACATTGTGTACAGCAAGGATGGTGTACCTGCCAGACTCAGTGGTGTACCTGCCATTCTGTTGTGTGTTAGATTACCCCATCTTAGTGGGACAATCTAAATTTCTAAATTGTAGAAATAAATTTTATATGCTGATGTTGTTTTAATGAGCAAGAGAATAGCCTATGAAAGTCATTTTATTGGGGACGAGAAACCCTCAAAAGGCTTGAAACAAACATATCTCCCAATGTGTGAAGCATAGTGGTCTGTAGGTGGCTAAGAACTGGAGGAGCGGGGCGATGTCAACAGCATCTTAAAATAGTCCATATAATAATGTATATTAGAGAGAACACTTTCCTTAAAAATTGAATTCCCTCACATAAACGAATATGTCATAATCTTACCATTGAGAAAATATTTTTAGAATAACTTGGCTGCCTTGATAATAGTACACTGTTTGTAATATTAAAAAAATGTAGGGAGTTCTATAACAGAAAAATAACTGGACATGAATATTGGATGTCATGAATATCTAACAATTACACTTTTTAGAGATAATCAGGAAGAAAAATAGATAAATGGTTTTTAGACAATAGTCAAAAACAGTTTATTTTTATGGTTGCCTCAGGCTGACTGAGATGGTAGGATTAAAGATTGGAACTCTCAACCTGCTACTCCTACAAAGGTTCTTACCTTCATATTTCATTTTGGTTTCTGGCTTGATATTTACTGTTGTCATTGCCTAGTGAGCTTTATCAGTATATGGCAAAGATAGGGCTTATAACCCGTAATCTCGTTTCTAATTTTTTAAAATTAGAAAACAGTGATGTAGCACCATTTCCTTAGATATGTAGCCAGCAGAATCCTTCCCTTTTTGGGGAAATAGACCATTCAAGCAAGCAATAAAATCAGTTTTAAAAAATGAATATAAAAAAAATATCTTTAGTTTTAATTGGTTATGGTTTATGTGAAGCATTTGGTGGCAAGTCAGATGAAATATAATGCAATTTAAATAGCGGGCCACAACTTAAAAAGTTCTTCCATCAAAGAGTATAAAGGAAATACAAGATTTTAGACAAACTGCAAGATGATGCTTGGTCCAATCATATTTTAGGGCCAACATTACTACAAGAAGGCTTTAAATTGTATGTATGTCTGCGAAATATTGTGGTATAAAAACATTGTAAATGTTTTTCATGCGCACAATTACTGAGCTGGTACGTAGACTATAAATACCAAATATAAAATATTACACTTAACCCCACACAATAAAAATAAAAATAAATTCATTTCTATCTGCATATTTTTCACCTATTCTTTCAGAAAAAGACATATATCATATATAATAGATATCCCTCTATTTTAAATTATTCCTGGAATTCCCCCTCCAGATCCACTCCATTGATTATTTCTGAAGTACCGGTAGCTGGGAAGATAGAATGAAGACCATCTCTCTTCCTCAGCCTCAGTTTCCGGCTTATCTCTTTAATTTTAAAAAGACTAACACTTTTTCTACTTAGACAAAAGGTAGAATGTTGGGGTAATCTCCTTGATATGTGAACTCAACTCTGCCTCCTCAGCTTGAATGTTGATTGAAACGGAGAGCCTACTTCTCAAGGAAGCTGAGGGAGGGGGCCTTGCCCGCTAATTTCACTATGGTGGTTATATTGCAAAGAATAAATTTGTATTATTCCCTAGGCATCTTGAGCAACTTCTATGCAAAATGTTTTCGTATTTTCATAAGGCCAGGCAGGAGATTGATATGCAATGTAGGTTGTTGAATTTGTTGGCTAGGCAGATTGTTGACTCAGTCCAATTCTTTTGTAAGGGTCTTTTTCTGTGTGTTTGCTCCTGATGCTGTTCTTCAGCCTGATGAATGAGAATAATGCCCCATGAGCTTCAAATCTCTGTGCTTTTCTGTCCCAGCAGGAGAGAAGCTTTTATTTTTATGTAAAAACATTCTCCCAAAGTTTTATTTTTGGTTTAGCATTGCAGCTAAATAGACAAGTTATATTCTACAGTATTTAAGCTGTGTAGGGTTTCTTTTTTGTTTTTTTACAACCCAAAGAATTAGCCTGGCTTGTTTCAAGCAAATCTGTTTTACAGTTTGGGACTGATGGCAAACCCCAGTTTTAAAGTTGAAATTTCAACTTCTTCCATCTCACTGGACCAAGAAAGAGTCCTGTCATATTAAAATGTGCTCTGTGGTGATTTTACTCATTTTATTAAATTTGACTTCCAGAAAATTTGGGCAGCTTACATCCAAGAAGTCAAACATAAGCATATTGAAACAGTGAAAAAGTAATTAATAAATAATATAAACAATTAAGTTCTTTTAAAAGTAAGTAGGATTGTTGCAGCATTAGACATTTTAATTTGATATACCGTAGTCTTATAATCAATTAGAAAAGAAAGGACTTTCTGATTCAGCAGCCCTTTTCTGATAAAATAACATCAGATCTAAATTATTACTATAATATATTACAATGGTGTTAAATGAGCTTGTTAACAACAGTTTCATTACTTTCTTTAATTCCTCTTATTTACATATGTAACAGTTATTTCTTAGCATTGTCTTGAGTTTTGAGGGAGGGGGAATCAACGTACAGATAATCCTTGATTTATGACCACAATTGAACCCAAAATTTCTGTTGCTAACTGAGATGGTTGTTAGGTGAGTTTTGCCCCATTTTACGACCTATCTTGCCACCCTGTTGTTAAGTAAATCACTACAGTTATTAAGTTAGTAAAATGGTTGTTAAATAAATCTGGCTTCCCAATTGACTGTTTGTCGAAGGTTACAAAAAGCAATTGCATGAACCTGAGACATACAACCATCATAAATATGTTGCCAAGCGTGTGGTTTTTATTATGTGACCATGGGAATGTTGCATTGGTCATATGAAAAAAAGGTCATAAGTTACTTTTTTTGCTGCTTTGTAACTTTGAACAGTCATTAAATGAACTGTGCTAAGTTAAGGACTATCTGTTTAAAACTTTACAGTGATGTTTGGTTGGTTTGAGGTGCACTTTTTCCCTCTCTTTAGTTTAATTTTATTGCTCATTTCCTAAACAGAAACATAAACCAATGATCTATGGCAATGCAAGACATGCTGAGAAAAAAATGGAAGGGAATGTACTTAATACACATTACAGAAATAAGTTTTAACAATTTTATACATAAATATGATTTATTTAAATATGATTATGAAAGGTAAGCAAATGCCACTAATGAGTAAACAACTTAACATTTCTGACTTACTGTAATTTTATCACTGAGGAAGGTGTTAGCATTATAGAAACAGCCGATAGACAGCAGGCCACAGATCTCCTGATTGTAATTCAGTCTGTCATCAAATTGGGCAGTTTCTTGACTTCAGCAACTTTTAAGATGTATGGACTTCAACTCCCAGGATTCCTCAAGTGTCTTGAGAAACACTGATATAGGGAATGAGGCTGCTTCCTAAATTAATCTAGGAATAAAGAGGTAACATTAAATACTTCCTAGAGAAGCTGTTGTCAAATTGCTGGTATGTAGAAAACAAAACAGTTTGAATTACATACTTAGTTATTTATTTTTATTTATTTATCAAATTTATATACCGCCCCATCTCC
>JAEANM010011172.1:0-15406 GCA_017656035.1 Myanophis thanlyinensis
CCTTCCTCCTTCTCCTCTCCCTTCCTTTCTCTCCATTCATTCTCCTCTCCCTTCCTTCTTTCTCCTCCATCCAGCCTTCCTTCCGAGCCCTTCCCGCCCTGCAACCTCATCCCCCCTCGGGCTCCGTCCGGACCGGGTGGCCAGGGATACTGTTGGGGCGGTGGGGCCTGCAGAGCCCTGATGCCGGCAGGGTGAGGCTGAGGTGGCACCACAGAGGCAGCAGCCTCCCAGCTACTACTGCTGCTGCTGCCGCTGGTGGAGGAATTGGTGCCCCGCTGGCCACTGCCGGGGAAGGGGATGCTCCAGTTGGCCTGGCTCCCACGCCGCTCCCTGGGGAAGGCGCTGTTCCCGTTCCTGTCCCCGCCGCCACGCCAGGCTTGAGAGCCGCCTTCTGTGGTAAAGTAAGACCGCTGAAGGCCAAGCGGAACCACCACCAGGCCGGGGGCAGCGGTGGCAGGGCGGCTGCTGGGGGTGGGGAGGGAGTGCCAGGGTGGGGGCGGGGGCAGTCCAGCAGGCCAGCATCCCCGGCTGGTCTCCGTGACAATGCAGCCGGCCTCCTCCTCTCCTCCTCCTAATCTGCCTCCTCCTCCTCCTCCTCCTCAGGCCAGGGCAAGCGGGGACCAGTCAAGCCGCACTGCCGCTCATGGAGCCACCTCCACCGGTGGCTCTTGGCTCCCCTGAGCTGGGCGAAGTGGCTCCGCGGTGTCTAGCGGCAGTTGGCTGAGCCCCGCCGCCACTGCCCTTGGCCTGGTGTTGGCTCTGCTTGGCCTTCTGCGGTCTTACTTTACTGCAGAAGGCGGCTCTCAAGCCCAATGTGGTGGCGGGGATGGGAACGGAAACGGTGCCTTCCCCAGGGAGCGGCATGGGAGCCGGGCTGCCACCACCACTTCCCCCTGCGACAGGGGCAGTGGCGGTGACCGGAGCATCCCCTTCCCCGGCGGTGGCCAGTGGGGTGCCAGTTCCTCCACCGGTGGCAGCAGCAGCAGTAGTAGCTGGGAGGCTGCTGTCACTGCGGTGCTGCCTCAGCCTCACCCCACTGGCATCAGGGCTCTGCAGGCCCCGCCGCCCCAACAGTATCCTTGGCCACCCAGTCTGGACGGAGCCCGAGGGGGGCTGCGGTTGCAGGGCGGGAAGGGCTCAGAAGGAAGGCTGGAAGGAGGAGAAGGAAGGAATGGAGAGGAAGAAGAAAGGAACAGAAGGAATGCGGCTGGCCGCCTCCTCTCCTCCTCGTATTCCACCTCCTCCTCAGGCCAGGGTGGACAGAGCGCATGCTTGCACTGGCAATCCCGCCACTTGCCAGTGCAAGCATGTGCTCTGTCTGCCTGCCCCCAAGCAGAGCAGACGGGCTGCTGGAGGAGAGGGGGGAAAGAGAGGGGAACGGCTTGGATGTCACGGGCCAGGTAAATGCGCTCTATGGGCCGCATGTGTCCATGGGCCGTAGTTTGAGGACCCATGATCTAGATGGCTTTTTCTTTCAATAAGCTCTTTATTTCCTTAAGTGCTTGCATCTGCTGTGGGCTATTAAGAAAAAGTGGGGGGGTTCCAGTTTCCAGTCTTTGCCATATCCAGAGGCAAAAACAGGCTGTTCTGTTTTTGCGCTGGTCTCCCCCTGCCTGTGGGCTCCGTAAGGAGCCTAAAGCTGCTTTGGAGGAGCGGTGAAGCTATGAGGAGTAGTCAGGGGGGAAATCGCAATTATCCCAGAGGATCCCTGGGCTGAAAGTCACATCAGTCACAGCAAGGCAAAGAGGCAGTCAGAAATGGCTGCCATGAAGACGGAGACAATTACCGAGCCACCCACCATCTAAGACCGGTGCAGGAGAGGCAAAGGCAGTGAGCAACATGAAACTGGGTGAGAGCTAAAATCTTTTTTGCTAAATTTCACCCCGAAAGACTATTCTTAAAAGAAAACTCCCAAAGCCACTTCTGAGAGATTTAGCACTGAAAGGAACTAGGGAAAAAAAGAAGCTAAAGCAGAAGCTGAATGGAAAAGGAAACTTAAAGAAAGACCATCTAAGGATATACAAACAAACAAAAGACAGAAAATTGGGTATTCTCTGGTGGTGAAAGGATATTGGGAGATGCTGGAACAAAGGATTTAAAAAAAAATATTTTGCAAGAGACAAAGACAGGCTTTTTAAAGTCAGACTATGATTGTAAATTTGAGCCTGCAGTGCCATTTGTTAACTGGAAGTACACATTCCATTTAATTAAAGTGGAAGAAAGAACAGGATTTTAACAGGACTATATATATAGCATTCTGAATTTCAAAGAGAGTGACAAGCAGAAGAGCAGGAGAAGGAGAAAGAAATATCTATTTGTTTGGTTTTTTTTAATTGGATGGAAGAATTCATTCAAAGCGCACAATTCAAAAATAGGAGAACTGTGCCTTTAAAATTGGATATTGGATTTATTATGGACTATAAAGGAATAGAGACATAAGAAAGAGTTTACAATGTTCCACCAGGAAGAAATCGAGAGCTACAAAGAGCTGGTGGTCTCACTATGGGAAACATGGACTATGATGAAAACAGAATGCAAAGACTTAAAGATCAAGATGGAGAGTATGGATCAAAAAATGGAAAAACACTTCAAGGGAAGAAGGGATGGCAAGATATCTCAGAAGAGCTGGAATTGAATAAAAGCATGGTTTTAAAAGTAGAGGGAGGGATTAAAAAAAGAATACAAAAAAAATACAAGGGACACAATACCAGAAAGGAAAATGAGAGAGGAAATCAAGCAAAGAAATACTAGTGGGGAAAAAGCTAGGGAAGCTCAGACAATCTCATGAGGGGAAAAGATAAGAAAAAGAGTAGATATTGGGGAAAAGGAAAGGAAGAGAGGAAAGTTTAAAGTAAATAAGTTAGATAAAGCAGAGACAGAAAATTAAAGAGGGAATATACAAAGAGGGAGTCAAGCCAAGAAAAGAACAACCAGGACCCTAAGGAAAAGGAGAGATGATGGCTAGTAGAAACTTTTCTAGTGAGAGAAATTGGCATAGGTGTAGATAAAAGATTAGAAATAATAAGGAGAGAAGGTCAGGGAACAATATAGTTAAATACATAATTTTTAATTGTTTTTGAAGTATAATATTTTTAAAATATGTAATTAGAGATACATTTTAGATGGAAAAGTAGAAGTTAACAAGATCAATACATACAACAATAATAAATATTTAGAAAAGTAAAGAAGGGTTGTATAAGAAATGTAAGAGGATATAGAATGATTTTGAATATGCACCTGTATTAGCATATATGATAAATAAGATAAGATAAAATAAGATTAAGGAATGAACTATGGATATCATTACACAGAATGGTCATGAATATATACAATGTTAATATATAAATTATTTTGAATATATACTAGCATAATATACGATAAGTGAGATATAATGATAAAAAGAATGAACTAGGGACACTGTGTCATAGAATGGATATGAATATTTATAACGTTAATACATATGACTGTAATATAAGCCAAGAGATGGAAAATGGTTAATATAAGAAATGTTGAGTAGAAATATTAAGTTTGTATTGATTATGTAAGCACTAAAAGAGGAATGATATAAAAAATAACATTGTTGTGATATAATTAATGTATTAAAACATGTCCAGATACCATGCTGTACACATAATGATATGTTGGGATTAAAAATAAAAAATAAAAATTGTTCAAAAAAGAAAAAGTGGGGGATGCTTCCTGCCTCTAAAACATTGTAGGAAGTTATAGGGAATATATCCTCACAAAACTAGGACAGCGCCAGAAAAACAGCAAAAGAATAAAAACAGTTTCCCACCCCCTAAGATAAAATCATTTTTTTCCCTTTTAAACACTAACCTCGAGGCAAACCAGAGCAAACAATCAGACTGGACAGACTGCTAAAAGCTATTACTAATAACAAAGCCTTGGATCCTGAAAATGCTTAAAACTTAACTAATACTAACTTACCAAAAAACCCCTTTTTCCTGTTCTCTAATAAGATTAACCCCCAGCATGGGAAAGACAAAGGTGCAGGGATAAGATTAAAACCATTAAGGCAAGAAGATAGAACTAAAAACAATAACATTGACTAAAAACACACACAAAAATCTCATCAAGCTATGCAAGCTTCAAAGGGTGTATAAAAACCATAGATACACAACTCAAAATTTGCTTGCAAGCAGGAATGCTTGAGCTGCGTGTCACTTTTCTGCTTCTTGCCTTCCTACATTAAAAGAATCCCACTTTCTGGCAGCTGCTTCTGCATTAATTTCTTCTCGGTGTCTGTAGTGTGTCCCAGCTGGGAATGAACAAGGAAAATTTCTTCCAACAACATGTTTCTCCATTTCTCCTTTAGGGGAATATAATATTCTGCCTTTTTAATATTTCTAAAAATGTTTCATTCTTCATTCTCCAGGTGCTGACTTTCTACAATAGTTTCAGCACTAATCCTGCATTGTCTCTGCACTGTCCAGTATCCAGTTTGGAATTGGAATTAAGCTGGAGATAAATTGATTTTATTATAAAAGAGCTCTTGAATATCATAAGCTTATGGAAATCAGAGGGCATTGTATCGCTCAACTATATTGTTCAACTTCAAGCCATGAATAGTTTGAGTTTAAATACATTGGAGTGGTAAAAGGTACCCCCATATACCATGTACGTAAGCTATATTCACTATCAGAGTATCCCCCCATGTACTGTGTTGACTCCTGGAAATCACCTAGACAAGTTTCTGCAATTTTCTTGGCAAGGTTTTTGGGATTGCCTCCTTCTTAGAGTTGAAGGGGAGTAACTGGCCCAAGGTCACCCATTTGGCTCTATGCCTAAAATGGGACTAGAATTCACATATACCCAGTTTCTAGTCTAATTCCTTAACCACAGACTGGCTGTTCTATTGTAATATTATTTTTTAATAAAAACATACTTATTCTAAATAGTTAAACTGCACATATTAATAGGACAATGCAATTAACTTTTTTGCTTAACAATTCCTCTTTTGCACAGTCTCTTTTTTCCGAATTAGAGTCAAATCTAAAGCATGCAGTTGGTTTTTTAAAACACGATTAAAACAGGAAGTATGTTAATACAATAGATTTTATATTATCCCAGCATATATAATATATACACATATTTATCCTATTTTAAAGTAGAGTTTCAGCCGTTTTGTTTTTTCCAGTCTACAAGTATTCCTTTCTAGTGAGAGCATTAATTGAAATAATATGCCTTTGCAACCATTTAGAGCAATTCTCAAATGAAAATTATGAGATTTTTTTTCTTCCTGAACTGTTTTCTTGTATTCTTTTCTTCTAAACTATAATGTTCCAAAATGACTCTCTCTCTCTGTGTGTGTGTGTGTAGGGAAAAATGGCTGTTGTAATATAATTTTGCCATACTGCAAAATCCAATTTACTCTTTCCTACCTAAAATAATTGCAAAATACAAATAACCTAGATTAAATTTAAAAGTAATAAGAAATCTACATCTTATGGGTTGCTTTGCTGCCCAATCCATTTTTATTGATATTTTTAAGACTGTGGTGCTCAACAGCAAAAATTACAATTTTTTGGCAACATATATTTTATAAAAAAATAAAGTTCAGAAATATAGTTATTAACCTTTGAAAATTCCCAATAGAAAAAAGCATTGAATAATTTGACTCTACCTACTCAGGTAATATAATAACATTATTCTCATGCCTTCCTTGGCAACTACTAACCTTGGCAACGACTAATAATGTGGTTCTTGCTAGAGTGTATTTTTGCCTTTTGTATTTATTAACTAAATGCAAAAATAATAAACACTCCCCAATGAAAAATTATTTAGTAGACTAAATTATAAAGAAATAAAACTTAAAAAAACATTTGGGTATATATTCCCAAATACATATATAAACATTCCACATGCGAATTTCAATATAGCAGTTTTATTTTATTTTAATATTTAAATTGATTAAATATGCATAATCATAAAGTAATTAATTTGCATAATATTTTAATATACTTTGTGAAAGGGGAGACACAAGGATTGTTGCATGAAGCATGAAGAAATATTCATATTCTGAATATTTTTCTTATGTTTGGAGAAGCAATGTGGTATGCAATAGAAATAAATATGCAAATTCTTCATAAGCAGTAGTCACAACCTGTGTTCGATAGAGAAATATAGTTTGCTATAAAAATATTTTGTTAGACAAATTGTTTTTCCCCTTTCCAGTCAAGATGTAATCATTTGTAACCCTAACCCTAACCTTTGTATATCCAATGGCTTTTGGGCTGGCGACTACCCTGGTGAGATTACATTTATGGCAGTGTCCAAAATCAGCACCATTGATTATATCCTAACTTCTATGGACTTATTACATTAAATAGAAAATTTCACAGTCCTACCTTACCAGAAAGTGATCATCTAACTTTGTGTATATACATGAACCCTCTGGCAGATGCCCTTTGGGGACCAATTTATTCTTGCAACACCTCCAGCTGGCCCAACAAGATGCCAACAACTTGACAAGAAGATTAGGAGAGCCCTATCAGAGGACAATCTTTAAAACTCCACTCAGCCTTTATTACAGCCAACCCTTCCCAAGATTTACTAGAATTATATAAAAACATATTTCATAAGCTACAACAGAGGTGAAATTCAGCAGGTTCTAGCAAGTTCGCTAGAACCAGTAGTAAATTTTCTAAGCAGTTTGGAGAACCGGTTGTTAGAAGAAATTTCCTTTTGTTTTTTTCTACTTTACAGGGTTAATCCTGTAAGGAAGGCAGGAAAAAAAATCCCGGTGTTGTTTCTGGCCTAATCTTTATTGCCCTGTTTTCAGAAACTGCCCACCCAGTCACATGACCCTCCCAACATGTCCACCAAGCCACACTCACAGAACCAGTAGTAAAAAAATTTGAATTCCACTGCTGAGCTACAACCATTACTAGTTCATGAGCGGAAATTCTCAGCTATGAGGTCCTGTATCGTCTCCAAACCATGCCTTGACAAGGACTATATAGAAGCCAAGAAAGCTGTCACCTTGGCTTATAAAATGTAACAAAGCGAGATTGGGAATGGTAATAAAACAAGTCTTAAACATCTTATTATTCTCAAAAAACAATTTAAGAAACTGATTGCTCCTGGGAACAGCTTATTGTGGCAGCAAAACAAAAGAAATTTTCTCTATTTTGGCATTTAATAGATAGCCACTCTGATAGAATTCATACCCCACTAGCACCCATATCCCTCCTATAACCTGGGACTTCACTTTCAGAGAACGTATGAAGACCCCTCCAGTGAGAATATAAGTTATATAATGAAGGATTTACTTGAATGGCCCCCAGTTACAGAGTCAAATCAAATCACTCATTGGCCAACCCAGGACTGGGAAGGCCCCAGGAGCTGACTTCATTTCTGCTGAGTTACTAAAGAACAATTTGGAGTGATGGATACCAGTTCTGGTGGCACTATTCACTTATATTGACTCCAAAGGCTATGTCCCAGAAGATTAGAGCTTGGCAATTGTTGTCCCAATATTTAAACAGGGAAAGAGAGATGACCCTGAAAATTACAGACCAATAAGTTTGCAAAATATTATTAGCAAACTCTACACTAAACACCTTCAAGATAAATTAAAGGAGTGGTGGATCTTGAGAACTCGATCACTGAAGAGCAAGCTGCGTTTAGTGAGGGAGTGGCATCACAGATCAGTGCTTAGTTCTTCTTCATCATCTGATTGGAAAATATATGTCAAATAGACCTGTATCATTATATGCTGGTTTTATAGATCACAAGGCAGCCTTTGATACGGTTACTAGGACTAAGCTATGGGAGAAGCTGGAAGCTGCCTCAACTGACCACAGGCTTCTTCATCTATTACATGCCTTACATACTAAAACAACCTTCAAGGTGAAGTGTAATATAATAAGGATCCATCTTGAAGTCAGTTAAAATTCAAAGGGGTGAAACGGAGTGCATTTGGCCCCCTGCTTTTCAATTTCTACATAAATGATATAGTAAAATGGCTAAACAAACCAAATTAACATCGCCCCAAAATAGGTGATCAAAGCATCACTACTCTATGCAGATGATGCTGTGATCCTCTCCAGGACACCAGTAGGCCTTAAAAAAAAAACTTGTAAGCCCTTGGCCAGTATTGTAATTACAATTAACTGAACATAAATTATGAGAAAATAAAGATCATGGCCTTTGCAAAATGGCCAAAACTTTATTCATGGTATCTAAATGACCACAAAATAGAGTGGGTAATTACCTTCAAATACCTGGGGGTGGTCATTCAGCCCAATGGTTCAAGAAAAGCACCTGGAGAATATGCAGGTGCCATGGGCCAAAGATGAGTGAGTGCCATCCTTAAATTTTTCCACACAAAGGGAGGATATTATGTCCCTGCTGCAATTAAGCCAAGTCGTTAGCACAGCTTCTTTATGGGATCTTCCTCGGACCATCAGCTTCATGTTTTACACCATTAGATGTAGTTCAATCCAAATTCATTAGATCAATTCTACAGATGCCACACTGTGTCTCAAATGCATTTCTGCACTTGGAGACAGGATTGACAAAAGTCAAAGCAAGAATCTGTATAGCATTCTTAAATCTCTAGCTAAAGACTAACTTCTTTCCTCACGGGCTTGCTCTGTTAATCCTCCAAGACAAATTTCTCTCATCATGGATCAAGGCTGCTGAATCCAACTTTGCCAAATGAGGCTTCTCCTCAGCTTCAATACTCAGATGGTCTTCGACCTAGCAAAACAAACCTTGCGACAAAAGATGGAGGACATTGAGAGGCAGGCGGACTTAGGGAAAGCTCTGCTGTTTCTGGGTCCAGATGCCATTATATGTGTTATTGCTCCCACCAGCTATCTCAGTCAGTTGGAGTCAGCAAACCACCAGAAAGTATTTTCACTCATGCAGTGCCATGTGCTTCCATAAGCCGTCCTGTACAGCAAGTATAAAAGGATACAATTGACAGAAAGATTCTGTTTCTATGACTCAGGAGAGGTGGAGACTGTGGGTCACACGCTCCTTAGATGTTCCTTTTATACAGAGATTAGGAAAATAACATATTCTGCCAATAACTGCTAGATATCCTGGCATTCTGATACTACCTATCTTCAGTAGCTGATTAAGGATGAACAGTCCATAACTACAGTGCAGGTGGCCAGATTCTGAGCAGCAATACTGGGGATTCATCACAAATACATGTCTTCTCCACCATAGTTATGTTATATAACAGATGTGGCAACCCCTTTGCACTGCTTATTCCTTTCCCTTTTAGCGTTGAACCTACAATGGGCCACATAGTTTATGGTTTATAATTTTAGTATAGTTAGACCATGTATAATTGAAAGACTGGATTTTATTATAGATTTTAGTTGTTATTTATTATTTTATACTAGAATTTTTAATTGCATATTTACTGAGCATTTTTATTCTAGTCTTTGGTTCAAGACTGTAATAAACTGAAATTGAAATTGATTGAAAAAGCTTCCTAACAACTTTTTCTTATGAATAAAATTATGCTTCTTTACACTTACATTCAGTGTATGTAATTAAATATAGTACAGCAGCCACTTCAGAGGTATACCTCTGCATTATGCTTAGCCAACACAATAAGCTCTGAAATTAACAGTTTGTTTGTTTGTTTCAATTCTCATTTGATCCATATAAGAAAAAAGTGTGCTAGGGTAGTTGTATTTAAAAAATGGATATTAGGGGAACTGGATATAAAAAGCATAAAACATAGATAATTATGTAGGTTGCATACAAGGTACATAAATTAGTAGTAATTATACAAGTGGGATATAAACATGGCGGTTTTAAGGAAATATAGGTAAAGTTCTACATAAGGTCTAGATTAAATGTAAAATACCCGAAAACCACTGAAATAGAATCACTTGTGGGAATATTTGTCATACTAATGCAAACCAGATTTACACAAACCATCACATTTCTGGCAAAACTATAAGAGAGCACCTTAAAGCTGTTGTGGGTCAGGAGCACTATGAGAAATTAGACTGATGACTATATTTAGGAAAAAAAAAACATATCAAAGGTTAGGGTTAAAAACTAGTTTCAGAATTGCCAGTGTGAGCTCTGAATTTTGATAAGGTGGAGAAAATCTGTATTTTTTTTTAAAGTGTAAAATCTTGAGAAAACATAATTGGCATGGAAGGGAAAGGATTTCAGCTCACAGGAAAAAGTCATGTTTTGTATTATACTGTACTAATTGTACTATATTGTACTAATATAATGCATAGATGAAATTATAGAAAACAGCTAAGACAAAAGTAATAATGGCACATTATAAATTTTTCAATTTGAAATGTCTTTGAATGTTTCAATTTTATTCCTGAAGGATCTTGATAAAATCCATTCTAACTCATCAGTGGTTCCCCTGCTATTCGGCCAACTGGCAAAGTGCAACCAAAGATTGTAGACACCAAATGCTTGTCTGAATTACAGAATTGGCTAGAAAGATTTCTTTAGAGGTACATAACCATTACTCAAAGTAATATTGATATGGATTTGGCAAACTGGAAGAAATTATTTTGCTGTGAGACAGGAAATCTAAAATATGAATTGATAAAGAAGATAAGGCTACATTTTAACACCAGAAATAACTGATTAGGCATAACTAGGTATTTATGGATATGGTAGAGTAATTGTTTGATATCTGAGTGTAAATATAATCCAGAACATTATTTTCAAAATCAAGTCATTAGGCTCTATCCTTACGCTTTGTGGAAGGACATTTAATAAACTGTTTTCCCAGAGGAGTTACTATATGATTTTCCAGATATTGTTGAATTATAACATATATTTTCCCTTGTGGTATTTGTGGTGAAAGTTGTGCACAGTAATTTAGCAATATCTGCTAAATGAAGATAACTTCATCCTTGGCTTAGACCATTAATTAGGGAAGGATTTCATCTAGGTTAAGTATAATATAATGTATCATATAATGTGATAAACCAGAGGAGTAAATAAGGAAATGGAAAAAGACCAGAACTACCATAACTTCTCTGGGAGAAATATCTATCTATCTATGTGGTCACGACTTAATGGCACATAATGCATTAACCTATCAAATCACTTATGTTGCTATTCCTTGAATCCATCTCTTTAGCTGCAGATTTATTCTGAGGCAGTACTTCCATGGCTGGACTGGAACATTATAGATGCAAGTATTGTACTGGATGAATCATAATTTAGGGTATGTGTCAGATCTTGTTCATGGAGTTTTTAAAAGCTGGTTGAGAGTTCCCTAGGGATAGCTGCCAAGATTTTTTTAAAAAAATGTTTAGCAATTCCAGCCATGCATGCAGGATATGTGGGCCTCTCTGAGTCTAAGAGCAGGATTGATTGAAAGTTGATTAAGAAATACCAGCCAAATCATCATCTGAGTTATTTGATGGGCAGGTCAAAATGAAATGTCCCAGCGTAATGAGCTCAATGTTCTGCCAACAAAATTCCAGGCATCTTGGAAAGTTATTGCGTGTAAATGCTGTCACAAGTTAACGAATGGTTCAAGGATATGTTGAAAAAGGAGGCGGCAGGAGTAGTAAAGTAATTAGATATCTTCATAAGTTGGAATTGCTGGAAACTGTAGTTCGGCAACATCTGGAAGGATGCATGTTCCAAGATACATTTCAGCAGATACAGCTTTCTTTCCCTCTACCATTGCTCGGGATCAGTGTATCAAAGTGAATTCTTCATTACAAGAATGTTGTGTCTACTTTAAGATGTTATGGTCTGTTTCAAATAATTACGTTGGTCTCCTGATCTCTATTTATAATTTAGCATTAGAACAATCCTGCATGAAATAATGTCTATCCCAATAATTATCCAGTAAGATTGGTGACTTAGTGGAGATATGAATCTGGGTTCTGAAAGTTTTGTGAGGGTGGGATCAGAATCAGCAAGATGATAGATGGAGTATTATAAAGCAATCCTTGCTCTTCTGTATACATATCAACACCGTACACGTGTTCAAAAGGGGCGAGTCTTGCACTGCAGCACTCCATCTGCCATCTAGCTTGTATTAATCACCCCATCCTTTTTCAGATCCTGCTTTCTGGATTTATTTCTGTTCACTAGCCTTCATATGCTACTTTTTAATTTGATTTTTTCAGAAATCAGGAACCAGGATAGAGTTCAAAATTACTATAGGTTTATTTCATGCTACCTATACACAATAATCTGAATTATTCATGGTCAAGACAAATTGGCATCCAATAAGAGTCAATATCCTTAAAAGGTGGGTAGGTAGACTTAGATCTCTTATGGGGCATACAGACTACAAACTGATGATGCGTTTGACATCATCCTCAGGATCAGTTCGGTCATTTCCTACAGATTCTCTTATTTCTCTAGTCAAGGGGAATTTCTCTAGTTTAGAGGCCTGTTCTGACTTCTCTTGGATTTTTGCACTAGCAGTAGCATTACATCTATTTGGACAAAGGATTCCTGCATTTTCTTTCCAGCAGCAATGGTTTGGAATATATCACAGCTAATTAAGAAGCTGTTGTTCAAGTATCATAAATGCAATGAAAGTCAAATGCAATAACTAAGGGAACAGAAAGCTATGAGCAGTATGTGGGGGAAAATATTAATATTGCCAGCTAAAGATCACAAATAATTTATTTTACAAAAAGTTTAAAAGAGCTCATACCACAATGCGCACAAATATTAGCAATTCAATATGAGATTACAGGCTATTTATATTTGCTCTATTTGCATACAGAACATAGCCAATAGAGGACTTGAAAGCAGATGGCCAGCCTGCTGGGTTATGTAAACGGCTTTGATGAGTTTACTTTCTCAATTGACTTTACTATTTTTTTTTAGTATTTTTCTCACATGTATATGATACCAAATGCAAATATTTGTTGATGATGCTTCTGGTCTTATGATGTTTTCTAGCACATTGATGTAATTTTATTGACAACATGTTTTATGATAATTAACAAAGGTTAGATGATGGAGGCACTGACAGCTACAGTAAAAAAAGAAAATAACTGCAGAGAAATCACTGCTTGGAAGGGTCTAGTTCTGATTCTGTGCTGAGGTGGAAAGATGCACCTCCTATGATATGTTTCACTGTGTCAGGGTTGCACAGCAAACATCCATGAATGGAAGCATCTTTAAGTGAGACAGTTTCATTAGAATCACTCTTAATACAAATAGATATAGGGAATTAAAAGCAAGGTATAGAAAACTAATAAAATCTGAAAGTGAACCTGAATAAAACCCAGCTTTTCGCTATGAGCAGAATCTACATGAAAGCATATAAAGTACATATGTTCTGCACAATGTTAATTAATCTTGGCAACTTGAAAATGTGTGTGAAAATATGTGGATTTCAACTCCCACAATCCTTCAGTCAATTCAGTTGAGAAACATCATTCTACTGTAATGTAGAATTGGATCCCTCCAAACTCCCTCTTATCCTAGGATTTAGCAATGCCCAACATAAATGCCTCTAAGTGACTGGGCATCACAGGCTGTTGCTGGTTGTCGTATCTGTATGCATACACATATTTGCTGGTGATTGCAAAAAAGAGGATGGCACAATACATATGCACATTGGCAGGAAACCGGAACAGTCTCTAAAGCAGCTGTGGGAACCTAATAAAGAACACAGTTCCTTTAATGTTTTAAGAAAGGATGCCTCTTTTTGTTCATATTATTGAATAGATATGCCACACAACTCCCAACAACTTTGGACAGTTTGCAAAATTTAAAACTAAAGAACAATAGGAAAACACATGCACACATTAAAAAAAAGCAAATGATGGAGGAAAAACAATGGCAAAGAAAATAAACCAATTAGAAGAACATAAAGAAAGACAAGACATAAGTGATCCTCTCCAAAGACCTGGATGAAGAACCAGGCTTCAGAACCATCTAAGGCTCTTCAAAATATCACCATCCTGAGAACCATTCATTTTTTGGGGGCGGACCGTATTCCAGAGGGCAGGCACGGTTACAGAGAAGGACATTTCTGGGGCCCTGATAAAGAGGCATTGTTTAATTGATGAAACTCTTTGGGTTGACTCAAAGATTGAACTGATTGGGCACATGCTATGAGCTGTAGGTTGTTACTCAGTAACAAGCCCTATATTATATAAAACTTATAGACAATGACTGGTACATTTAATCACAGCTGGAAACCACCTAGCAACCAATGTGCTTCACAAAGCAGGTGTTACATGGCCGTATCAAAGCATGAACATCATTGCCAATACTGCTACATTCTATACTAAGTGAGATTTCTGGATGAGTTTAAAGGGCCGCCACATGTACAGTGTGTTGCAGTAATCAAGCTGTGAGATGAAGAGGGCATGAGTGACTGTCTAAGAGTCTTCCTCCCCTCCCCATAAATTTGTACAGCCCTAATTGAAAAGACTCAAATAGGGGAAAATACTTACACTTTTGTTAATATGCCATATCTTGCATTTGTTTTAAACATTCTAATTAGAAACAAAATGAAGGCAGTTAACAATATATTGTAAGTTGTATTTTCAAACGCAATATTTTTTTTTCAATTCAGTCCTAAGAAAAGAAGTAAGTGATACATGAATCTAAAGCAAATCCCTATATATATTTTGCAGATTTCATTTAGAGCAAAAATGTGACTTTTACTAATAATGATTCTGTTCTATGGATAAAATATAGATTTCATTACCCTTATTTTTCCCCAGCTCAAAAATTACTTTTAAAATAGGATATATTGGAAGAAATAGACAAAAATGCTCATTTTACAAAAAGCATGACATACAAAAGCATTTATTAGAGGCATTAAAAGTAGCATTTATTAAAGAAAGTTGCATACAAAACATTTATTAAGACAATTTATTTTAAAAGCTGCACTTATATGAAAAACTTTCAGCATCGCATGGTTGTTCCAAGAAAACCTTAAATAAAGAGAAGCTCATATAACTCTGCATGATAGAAAGTTAAATGCAACATCTTTCAAAAGATCTGAATGTATACTGTCTATTTATATACAGTTGTTTACATACTCAAAATAAGAAAATATTGAATATGGCAAGATATAATATTGAATATCCAATTGAATCACTGCTATTTTCTTTTAAAATTATTAACATGTCTCAAAAAAGATATTGACTTGTTAGGCCTATTATTAGCTAGATCAGTGGTTCCCAAACTTTTTCAGTCCATTGTCCCCTTGGTGCTACAAACTCATCCTCAGTGGCCCCCACCCCCACCCCCTATAAATAAAATTATTTGGATTTTTTTTCTACAGGTTCTATGAGCATGGCTTGGTGGGTGGGTGTGGCTTGGTCATGTGACTGGGTAGTCATGTGATGGGGTGGATGTGGCCAACTTGACATCAGAGAGAGGGGGAGGGATGAGAAAGTGAATGAGGTATAGTTGGATGGATGGTGGATGGATAGAT
>JAEANM010011173.1:0-15405 GCA_017656035.1 Myanophis thanlyinensis
TAAATCAAATAAATAAATAAATAAATATTATGCGAGGTAACTATGATTTAAGTAAGGAATGTCCCTTTGTTCCTGGAAAATAGAAAGAAATGAAAGTGAATGTTTGACAGAAAAATATTGCCAAAGGAAGCAAAGTGTGGTTGCTGTCTATATATAGTTATGAATGGGACACATCTGATTTTTGTTGGAAAGGCAACATCTGCAAATCTATTGGAAGCAAGTGCTTTCCACTTCTGCTAGAGTGAGCCCCATCTGGACTAAGATAATGATCAACACTGACAAGCTGCTGGGAAAAGCTTTGACATGTTCCCCCAGCTGCAGGAAGAAATTATGATCCAGGCTGCTGGAGGGAAGAGATGTTTAAAATGTCTCCTAAAAACCTAATGCACTTTCTTTTTTTTGAGAGAGAAAAGAAATGCTTTAGTAATTGACAGGAAGGGAAAAACAGGTGAGCATGATCTCTTGGCCTAGTGAACACCAAATGACCCATATTTGATGATATAGGTTAGGCCAATGGGGTGTTACAGAAAACATTTGCTTTTATCACTGGACCAGCTAGGAAAATGACAACATTATTAACGCATACAGTAATCCAAAACTTACAAAACTGTAAAAAAGGAGGGGGTTATCCAGTAAAAGTTTTACAGCAGTGGGAGTATTATATATAGTAGAAGGGCAAGGCTTTGGATCCTCTATTTGTACTTTTTCAAATTACATTTCTCCAATGGACAACTGAATAGATGAGATATTATATAAATTATATCATTTTATAAATTAAGCTTCACTTCCTGTAGTCTCCAGTTTTTCATCAAAGATAAGTTGATCAACTGTGCAAGCTCCTGTAAAAAATTTCTACCACCCTTGAACCTAGACCAGATTGTCAACAGGGTGGGTTTGGATTCTCTTCTCAGCACAATGAGAAGAAGCATATCAGATAAGACCAATGCCCTTTCTCCATTGTGCTGAGGAAGAGAATTCAAGAATGGGACATACCAAAGCAGGCAGTCTTAAGAGCCTAAGGTCCTGTCTCAGAATGCACCTGTTGCAGAACTTGCCTACCAAATGCCGCATTGGCTGAGGTGAAGGTGCCTAATAAAGGGGTATGGTGAAGACCAGGTAGTCACCTTGCAGATATCCTTTATGGATGCCTATGTTGACCAATCCACTGCACTGGCAGTGCTTCTTGATGAGTGTGCCGTTAGGTGTCTGGAGACCTGTAACTTCTGGGAGTCATACACCCTAGCTATACATGCCCTGATCCATCAGCCTATTGTTGCTGATGAGACCTTAGTTCCCAAGGAAGCTGGGTTGAAGGCCACAAAGAAGAACTCTGTTTTTCTAGCTGTTCTTATGATGTATATCTTAAGGGTTCTCTGTACATCTAATGTATGCCATGCCTTTTCCTTGGTGTGAACTGGCTGTGGGCAGAAATCTGGTAGTGCTATGGAACCAGGAATTCACTTTCAGAATGAAAGAGGGGTGCAACCTAAGAACCACCCTATTTCAGGTGATTCTTGGATTCTCTTCCTCAGCACAATGGAGAACATTTCATTTTATAAATTAAGCTTGCACAACTTGAATGGAAAGTTTTTGACATCTACTGTGAATATATCTAATTACACCCTTTACATTATATACATTTTGAATATAATGAACATCTGAGCTTTTCTACATTTTAAATACATTATCAGTTTGAAATTATTATGATAAAATTCAAATACTATAATTTCTCTTAAAGAATCTTCCTGTGTTACTTAATCACAGTGAACTTACCTGCTGGTAGCAGTGAGATTTCCTGCAGTGAAATTTGGTGATAAAAGATCACCAATCTTTTATGTTACCCCAGACACCCACCCAAGATACTGTATATTTCAGAAGCCTATATCCACACATACCATTTACACTATTTTCTTTGTGTTAAGTAACATTTTGCAATGTCTACAACAAAAACAGGAAGCAATCAAGCAACCTGGGAAATTTAAATGGCAGCTCAGTCCACAATTTTTTTGTACTTTACCATACTCAATTGCACAGAATAAACTGCTCAAAGAACAAAAATTTAAGTATCAGCAGAACTGAGACAGGAGCTGAGATGGAGTGTTAAGAATGATAAGAGCATTGACAGAAGGTAGGAAACCAGTCAACCTGCATAAATGTAGCATGGCACAATCTTTTCTGAGATAGAAACAATGTCAGACTAAGGAATCTCTCTAAGAAGACTGGGAAAAGGGTGTCAAAGAACAAAAGCATAAAGTTATGTAGGTGGCAGACAAGCCTGATAAATAATTGGAAGTCTTACAGCGCTGTAAGAAACATTAGAGTAAAGAGCATAGTAGAGCCAAAAATACATATTTTCAGATTAAGTCATCCCAATCTTATATTATTCAATATGGTTCCATATCCTTTACATAAGATGATTATAAAACTACTTTGATGTGCATGCTTGTAAACATCCCAAGATTAAGATTTTATGCAACAGGTTTCCAGTTGCACAGCTGCATGCAAGTCTATTTTCAACTCCCAGGCAAGCCTTAATACTCAAGACACAAAAGTTCTTATGTCCTCGGAAAGATTGGAAATAAGGCTTTTGATTATGTGCCATTCCCACAGAAATAATATTAACATGAAGAGGGTTTGTAAGCAGACAGGTAAGAAAAATAGCTAACCAAAATAATTAGACATCATACATATAAGTCTTTGAGGTTGGGCAGACAAAAGTGGACATGGAGGTAGGCATTCTCTAATAGCCACAATTACAAAAAAAATTACAGTTCTTGTATCCTGAAAGCATATATAAGACATGTATCATGCAGAGGTGAAATTCAGCAGGTTTTAGCATGTTCACTAGAATCTGTAGTAAATTTTCTAAGCAGTTTGAAGAACCAGTTGTTAAAAGAAATCTACTTTTGTTTTTTCCACTTTACAGGGTTAATCCTGTAAGGAAGGCAGGAAAAAAACATTCTGGTGTTGTTTCCAGCCTAATCTTTATTGCCCTGCTTACAGAAACTGCCCACCCAGTCACATGACCCCCCAGCCATGTCCACCAAGCCACGCCCACAGAACCAGTAGTAAAAAAAAATGAATTCCACCACTGGTGTCATGACACACATTTTGTCATTTGCTCCCCATTACTACTCTGTACATATTAATTTAAAAGGCAGTGCAGTCTTTGACTGAATTTATCCCAGGATATGTTTTTCAGAATACCTAAATAAAAGACAATATAGAAATTGCCCTTATAAAATAGCTGAAAAATTCCTGTCTTATTCAATTGAATGATAGTATTCTAAATTACACTCTAAATAACCTAATTCTGATGATCCACAGCATGTTTCATCAAAGTATTCATAAATGCTTTCACTATCAACAAAGAAAAAGTATAATTACTAATACTGAAATATCTGATAGTGCCACCTTGTAAGTGATCTCACCACCTGTTTAGTTATAATGATGTGATACAGGGACTTTTTAATCAATAAAATAGGACAAGAAAAAATATACTTGATCTTGTCTATTTATAGATGCCTAGTTCTTCCAAGAGCCTTGTCAATTTGATTTTAATTAAATGCTTTAGAAAATATCTGACATGCCACAGTCTCAGTATAGACTGAAAAGGTAATATTAGTGAAATACAGCACCCAACCAGATACTACCTATGGAAATCTCAAAGCTGGAAAGAGACATATAGATGGTGGAACATGAGAGAACTAGGTCTTGTTTTCAGATAATCTAGTCAGCACAGTATTCTTTTATCACTTCTATCCCAGTTTACAAGCACAGATCTTTTATTATAATGACCACACTGGAATTGGAAGATTCAAATCAATAATCAGCAGCAGAAATGTGTGATTAATCTTTTGTCACCTGGCATACAAGGATCCTATCAAAGATATCTATCACTGAACAGTTCTTTTTAGTTAGAAAGAAAAACTTTAAAGGTGATTTGCATGGAGGAAACAATACGTAGATACAGGGATGATACAAAACCTGTTTTCCTACTATATTCTGTATTTTCTTACTTTGTAAGCAATACAGTAATTCCTGTTCTGAATTCTGGAATTCTTTAGAATCCATCATATATCTCAAAGTTTCATCTCAAAGGTACAACTATTCTGATGAAATTACAAGAAATTTAGACATTGAACAAATATTTGAAGCCATTTTTTAAAAGACAACTGCTGCTACGATTAAAGAACAAGTCCAATTAATAGTCTTTGGACAGATTGGCTTGTCTAAATATGTTTTTTGTTTCTGTAATAATCAGATTTCCTGTTGTGCTGTTTTCACTGTGTGATAATTAATTCCCACAATATTTTTACATTGAAGCAAATATATTTTGATAAAATGCTAAAGCAAACAATGTTTTATATAACTCTGACTTTGATGGGGCTGTTTACACAGATGGAGAGATTAAAATGGAGGGAATTAGTTGTTGTGAATATAAATATTTGGCTGGTCATTATCAAAAAATTGCTTAGATAGCATGGCATTTTGAGTGACAAGAGCTTAGGTGGGGGAGAATGGAGAAAAATGGAACAATGCCAGTGGTCAGATTTTTATGGTTGGATTTATCAGAGGAAGATGGGAAAATGGTTTGGTGATAACTCAACTAAGGGTGGGGAATCATGACTCAGTTTCTAGACATACTTTCTCGTTTTTTTTAATTTTTGGCAAAAATATTGTTATTATATAAATAGGTCACAAGAAGTATATTAGTATAGTAGTAAATTCTATCACATTAACAGTGCTTTCTACGCTGATGCAGCTGGTGCAAAGTACAGTGGTACACTGATGCAGGGAGTTATGCCTGACAGATATTTGTCACATATAACACTTCTGTTCCACAAGCTGCTTTGGCTATTAGAATAGTTTTGAGTATAATTCAAAGTACCGGTGGTTATCTTTAAAGCCCTTCATTGCCTGGAGACAAGTTGCCTATGGGATTGTCTGCAGTGATGTCTACTTGTCCTGCTGTTCTTAGCAGCTATGCTATGCTATTCATTTTGAGTTTTTTAATGTTAAATTTTATCCTATTTTTAATTTGTTTTTAATAGTTAGGTTAATTGTTAGAGACATGTCAGACGTCAGATGGGCAGTCTTAGGGAGAGGGGACGGTATATAAATTTGATTAATAAATAAGAAAAATTAATAAAAATATATTAAATAAAAGATTTTATTATTGTTGCTTGTACAGTCAGCCACAGAAATTTAAACTAGATCTGGAATTTTTCTCAGCCATTGAGTCTTTCCTAAGGACCTGGGATACAAGTCTTTGTTTTTGATGGTGTTAAAAATATTTTTCATATAATTCTGAAAGAATTATATATTTTATTTATGGGGGATAACATTGAAATAATAACTAAACTACCATTGCACTATTATTGAAAAAGTATTTTTATACTTCACACTAATCCTAACCCTAACCCTAACTAATTTAAAAGGGCAAAGATGTTAATAAAGTACCATGTGGTTGGTAATAAATGCATTATTTATTTATTTATTTTATTTATATAGCCACCTATCTCACAGTAGTCATTCTGACTAATATAGAATACAAAAATACCTAGAATACAAAATAAATAACAATATAAAATATATATAATGGCAAGAACTTGAATTAATGTTTCACTGTTAAGTAAGTAAGTCAAAGCATGCTTCTTTAACATTATTCATAATTGTTCTAAAAGATTTTGTTTAAAAGTATATGGTTTTTGGATATCTACACAATTAAAATAAAATTTAGAATTCAGAACATTCATAAAAGAGAGAAAATCCTTTTGAGCTAAACTGTACATAAAAAGCATTGATCAATAACCTTTAAAATGATATCCTGTCTAATAATCAAAGGCACCCTATTAAATATTTTTACTATTACATACCTTAAGGAAATTAGAACTACTGTGATTTTAATATGAATTAAATAAAAAACACAAGAGGGGAAACCAGTCCATTTTTCATCTTATAAAAATCTTTTTAAAAGGTATAAAATCTAGTTCCTATGCATTAATTAAAGGCAATTGTGGAGGAATAATATGAACCAGTTATTAAAATTCACTGAGTGATCTAGGAGAATAATAGGAGTTTGCCAGAATAGTTTAACAAGCTGAAGACTCAAATGAAGTGACCCAAAAAAATTGTGTTCTGAAGCATCAGGTGTTCATTTGAGATATATGAGTGGCTGTGATAGCAAGAGGTATGTTCTGAAAAATGTTGAGTAGCCTTTATTTTCATTTATTTATTAATTACATTTTATTGCTGCCTATCTTGCAGGAAGTGACTGAATGTCTGCTTCCTGCTGAATAAGCAGACACAGAGCACTATAAAGCAGCCAGATACCCAAGCAATTGAAAGTAAATCCCATGAACAGACAATTAATGAGGAATGTTGTCTGACATACCTGAAAATATGTCAAATAGAATAAGGTACTTCCTTGTTTTTTTTAATTATTTATAGGTGCATAGGATCAAACAAGAGGCATAAGATACAGAGCACAGATTATGATTGAATGTTAGAAAATTAAATGATAAATGTTAGAAAAAATCTTCCTATAGTTAGATAAATGGTGGGACAAATTTTCTAAAATAGTGGTAAACTCTTTTACTACTATCCTCTATACATGCAGGCTATATAGCTTATGGCATTATAGCAATTCCATCTGAATTCCTGCACTGATCAGGAAAGGTGGACTTAGTAACCTAAATGGTTCCTTCTAATCCTGTGGTTGCTAGAAGTAGCTGAAGCAATTAAAAACTAGCTCTAAATGAAAATTAATATTTACTTTGACAAAGCAACTCAGACAAATGGAAGTGGCATTGCTGGACAGCTTTCACATGTTGTTTCAGGCAGTCTTAAGGCACTCTACTAAGGACAGGCTGGAAGACCTTTGTCATATGAGAACAGACAATCTGCCTTAGTTGTTACTCCTCTGTTTCACATCCATTGATCAAAGCTCTTAACATTTGACTAGGGCATCCCAGGGGAGGTGAACTTCTTGTTTATGTTCATGACTGTTCGAAGCAGGTGATCCAGCAGTACTATCCATGCAGGTGATCCAGCAGTACTATCTTCCTCAACACCCATTGCCCACAGCTCTTGGTCCCTGTATCCTAGGAAAAGCAATAGAAAAGTAAACAGCTTTGGCAAGGCAATACTTTTGGTTCCTATTGCGGCAAACATGCTAGCCATAGTTACCAGAAAGTGGACGAGAGCTTTTTACATGGAATAGTGCTCCTTAATAGATCTCTCAGATATTGCAATAGGTAAAGGCTCTTTATCAAATCAGTCTCAATTCAGTCTTTATTCCTAGGTCAAATATATAGGAAAGATTGAGAGGATTTTCAAAGCATACCCTCTCAGTCCAACTCACCTCCCAGGCCTGGTTTTGTGGGGAGAATAGAAAGAAGGAAGGAGAATTGGGGCATTGGTCTTATCTGATACACTCCTTCTCATTGTGCTGAGAATAGAATCCAAGCATGGGCATGTCTCCATCAGTAGATCATTAGACTGAGCCAATCAACACCTCCATTGCTGCTAGTCCCAGTTTTTCAGCGGAGGTATGTTGATCGACCACATGAGCTCCTGTAAGGAAATCACTTCCACCCTCATAAGCTTAGTATGCAGAGAAACAATAAGGTAGGTCTGGATTCTATTCTCAGCACAATGAGGAGTGTATCAAGTAAGACCAATGCCTCTTCTCCATAGTGCTGACGAATAGAATCCAAGCATGGGACGTACTAAAGCTGACAGTCCTATGGATGGGCTCCTATCAAGGTCTACCATGCCTCTGCAGCATGTACCTGCTGCAAAACACATTGTCCAAATGCCATGTCAGATGAGGCAAAAGTATCTACTTTGTAATGCCTTATAAAGGGGTAAGGCTTAGACCAGGTAAGATCTTAGAACTTGTAAATGTCCTCAATAGACTCCTGTGTTGACCAAGTCATTGTAATAGCCACACTCCTGATTGAATCTGCAATGAGGCATGAGGGGACCTGTAAATTTTGGGCCTGATAAACTCTAGATATACATGCCCTGATCCATTGGCCTATTGTGACCAATGATACTCTTGTGCCTAAGACACTGGGATTAAAGGCTACAAACAGGGATTCAGTTTTCTGGAATGAAGCTGTTCACTTAATATATATTTTAAGGGCTCTGTGAACATCTAGTATGTGCCATACTTTCTCTTTGTCATCTACTGGATGTAGACAAAAGGCCAGTAGGGTCAGTTCCTGAGCCCTATGAAACCATATATTAACTTTGGGAAGAAAAGAAGCATCCAACCTCATCACTACTTTGTTTGGGTGAAATATGCAGAGGTCTTTTCTGACTGACAATGCGGCCAGTTCCAAAATGTGTCTAGCAGAGGTGATTGCCACTAATCTGTCCCTTGTGTCTGAAACCGACTGAAGAACCTGGGCAACTGGTTATTCAGGGGGGATGCAAACAAGTCAATCACCAGAGTACCGAATCTCACTGTTATCTCTTTGAAGAAATCTGGGTGCAGCTGCCAATCCCTGTGAGCCACTGTGGCCTGACTCAACCAGTCGGCTTGGACATTTGCCACTCCTGAGATATGTTGAGCCTTGACGGAAGGTAAGTGTGTCTCTGCCCAAAGACATAGTTCTCATGCCTCCCTCATAAGAGACCATGAGTGAGTTTCCCCTTGCTGGTTAATATGAGCCTTAGCAGCTACATTGTCAGTCATAATCATAATATCAAGACCTGAAATGTCATGCCTAAAATGCCAGAGTGCTAGATGGATGGTTCTGAGCTCTAGCCAATTTATATTGTTCAAAAGGTCTGTCAAGGACCACTGGCCCTGGGTCATGAGTGTGTTTAGATGTGCTCACCACCTGAAGAGGCTCAGGTCCATAGAGATGGTGATGCATTCTGGCTCCTTGAATGGGCAGCCCCTCTGAATTGCCAGTGATTTCCACCATGGACTGAAGGACCTCTGGTGAGACCTAGACCTTGGTGTGTGCATTGCTGTGGCCCACTAATTGAAATGGTAGTAGGATCCATTGTATGGCCCTTGCATGTAATCTTGCCCATGGCCATGCACAAGATCATCATGGCCAGCAATTGTGATAGCTGTGCCACTGGGACTCTAGGGTACCTACTTACTTGCCTTATCAATGTTCGAATATTCTCCTGTTCTTCCTATGACAGGAATACCTGGCAGGAAATGGTATCTATGACTGTGCCCAGGTGTTGAAGCTGGGTCCCTGGGATAAGATGACTCTTCTCCCTATTAATCAGAAAGCCCTTCATGACATTCTCCAAAATGGAGTGAAGAGTGTGCATTTTGAAATGGTGATATTTAATATGCACATTTAATCTCTTAAGGTCTAAAATAGCTCGCCATCCCCCCGAGCCTTGGGGACTATGAACAGGATGGAATAGAAACCCCTTCTCCTTTGCTGTTGTGGGACAGGTTCGATGGCCCAAATATTCAGTAAATGCTGGATGGCCTGTTCCATAAGATTCCTTTTATCTGGGTTGAGTGAGACGGAACAGGTCACAAAATTCCTCGGGAGAATGGAGGTGAACTCCAGAGCCAATCCTTGTCTGAGTGTACTGATGACCCACCTGTCAATGGTCATTGCCTCCCATTGGTCTGCGAATAAGCCTAGCCTACCCCAATGGGAGCCCCTAGATGGTGTTCATCTGGATCTACAGAAGGGGCAACTTCCCACTCCTCTAAAGGGCCATTTGGCCTGTGACTGAGGCTGGTATCTGTTGTGATATCACTCCTGTGGACACTCCTGTCACCAGAAGTACAGCCTCTGTGTGGCATTGGCACAAGGATCATTCCTGGGTACTAGTCACCATGGATAAGGAGTGAAGTGATGGTCAACTCTTTTGCACTGAGGGGAGATCACTTTGTTTTTGTCCTTATCCACCACAAGTGGGTCTATGGCATCCCAGAACAGCCTGCCACCCTGAAAGACCCCAGAGGCAACCCTCCATTTAGTCCTCATATCAGTTTACCAATGGAGAAGCCAGAGGAGGTGGCAGGATGTTACAGATGATGCCATGGTTCTGGAAGCAAACCTTACCATATGAAGGGTGGCATCCATGGAAAATTGGGTGGTAGCCAGTACCTTATTAAGGTCTTGCTGTAATCTGGTATCACCTGATGGCAGTCTGTCCTGCATCTGAGAGAGACAGAGCAGCGTGGCCCTATTTAAAAAGGTGGTAACTGAAGCCGCTGTGACCACCCAGGCAGCAGTTTGATAGGCTGTGCGGTGAACCAATTCCATTCACTTATCTTCTGGCATTAAGGCTTTCTGCAACATGTCCTGATACTAGGGAGGAAGAGGCCAGAGTGACAATTGGTTCTTCTACTGTTGGAAGTTGGAATAGATCTGACAAGTCTTTTTCCCCTGATAGTATCATCTATCATTGGGATTGGGTGTGGCCTGAGCCCCTGGATGAAGCCATTGTTTCCTGATAAAATCTAGCACCAATTGTGGGGTAGGAATGTCATCATGCTCCATGATAGGCGAGGAGAAGAGAGTGTTGTTTTTTATATGTCTCAGTTGTAATTTGAGACAGAAGAGAAATTCCCAGTTGTGGTAGCCTTGGCCTTGTTTAACAAAGACTTAAAAATGTCTGGTGGAAATAATTCAACAAAGACCAGAGGACCTGATCTAACCTCTTCATTGTTGGATAATGCCGAATCCCTGTGGTCATCTTCAAGCA
Organism: Myanophis thanlyinensis; assembly: GCA_017656035.1. Classification (NCBI taxonomy): domain Eukaryota; kingdom Metazoa; phylum Chordata; class Lepidosauria; order Squamata; family Homalopsidae; genus Myanophis; species Myanophis thanlyinensis. The sequence continues at coordinate 10,708 of JAEANM010011173.1, forward strand.
GGGAATCCCTGCTTCTTACTGATGAGGCGTAGGAGCAAGTACAAGATCTTGGAAATGTGCCTTCTGAAGGCACCAGAGAAAGACAGTCATCCAGACATGGCCTGGGAAGTGAGGGTGGAGCCAATTGAAGGCTATGCTGCAGTCCTGTAAATCCCTCTGTTAGAGCCTGACCTACCAGTGACTTAAGGTCAGAGGGTTTCCTGTTGATCCTCATTAACCCTGAGGCCTGCTGCAGTTGGAGTAAATGTGGCCTCAATAGCCTGGTGCCTGTCAGAGGTGGAGTCCTGTCTTTCTACCTAAGTCAGTGTGCTCTCTTCTGGGGACAGGGAGAGTTGCCTGGGGTGAGCTGTGTTCGCCAGTAATTAAGGAAGTGGACTAAATCAGTCTCTGTCCACTACTGATTGAAGCCATTTCTCAGCCCTAGAAAATTCCTTTTTCAGAGCCCTCTGTCTGCTAGAAGCAAACCTGTCCTCAGACCTGGGTGGTGTGTGTTATGCTCTGGATTTAATTTTATCAGAGGCTGTTCTGGAGGTGGACTTTGAGCACTTGTTACACTTTTTTTCCCATTGAGGTAAAGCAGAAATGTCCTGGGCCTGATCACTATGCTACTGTGGATTATAATCCATGAGACAGGGGCCAGGAAAGGTAAATTAAGAAGCCTTTCTGCCTTCTTGGCACGCTTAGCTCTGTTGGGAGGAGTTTGAAAAACCATTAGAGGCTAGTTCCTCTTCTGCCCAGCAACTGATAGTAGCAAATCTTACACTTAAAACCACAAACACTTAAGTTAAAAACACTTAAACCACAAGAACACTAAGGATCATAACGATTGTTTACATATACATGAAGTAACCATCTTCCCAATTACCTCCTTTCTTCCCAACTACCTCCTTTCTTCAACTTATTCCCAACCTATTTCCTACCCTCCCATTCTGCCCTAACTTACCTGTGGTCGTGAATGATTGCGTAAGTATTTCACTACATATTGTACCATGTATGACTGTGCATGTGACCAATAAAATTTGAATTTGAATTTTGAATTTGAATTTAAATCTGCCCAGTAACAAACCTGAAAAAAAATGTTCTCCTGCCTCTGCAGGGAGAAGCTTGTGACAGAGAGGCCTGCTCAGGTCAGCAATTTGATTAGCACCAATACTGTATATCAGGGCCAAATGGTCAGAGCAGAGGAAAATGATTGAATCCAACTCAGTAGGGATGTTAGGACAGCCAAGAGATCCTCTGTCTATAACAGTCAAAGTGAGGGAAGGACTGTATAAGGAGGATCCTTTTACTTTAAGTCCCCCCCATGTAAGAAGTTCCCTGGTTCTTAGAAAGGAAGGGCTATTGCCTGCATACCCTATTAATCCAGGGGAGGGTGTGATGAGAGGAAAAAGGCAAACACACATCCAACTGCATGTGGTGACTCATTGCTCCTTTGAAGCAGTCTCTGAAGCTGCGCAGCCAAGATACCAACTCTCCCTGTCCAGGAAGGCTTAGACTGCCACATTCTTGTTGATGGCTCTATACATGTCAGCGTGTGAAGGCCTGCACCATGACCTACCCATTTGGGAGGTGCTGTGGAGCGAACACGGTACTCGAAACATGAAAAGCCCAGTGGGCATTCTGCAAGCCTGAACATGCTGTGGTTGGCCAAGGGCCTGTAGCTGTGCTTTCTTTTCCCTCTAGGTCAGCACTGGAAGAAGGGTGGCACCAGAAGGCTGCATATCCTTTGGCCAAAGGCCTGATATGGTGCTCTTTCCCTCCGGAAAAGCACTAGTGATGATTGGGAGGAAGATTGTTCCCTCGATTCTCCCTAAAGGCTCAACGAGGCTGTGAGCCTCTCAGGGCTCATCACAAGGCTTTCCCAATCCTAAAGGCTTGTTATCTCTGCCAGCCAGCAGGAACAAAGGAAGGCTACAATTGTAGTGAAATGAAGAATGAGAATCCAAGCATAAAAATATCTTGTGGAACTCTAATATTTCACGTCTATTGATCTCTGGCTGAGCCAAAAAACTGGGGCTACCAGCAATGAAGGTGTGTTTCAAGTTGATTGGCTCAGTCTAATGATCTACTGATGAAGACACACCCATGCTTGGATTCTATTCCTCAGCACTATGGAGAAAAGTATGTTCACTGCCTTGAGTTACCCATAAATTAATAAAGGCACGATAACCCCCCCCCCCCGAATAAATAAATACTCAACTACAGTGACAATTTTAAAAAAGGGGAATCCCTACTGACTTATAAAAAATTATTAAAAGAGCTTTTTGAAAATTCATCAAACTGTAACACTCCTCTGAAGCTTTGCACACCTCTAGTATATACCAGCCAAGATTGACTACTTGTCAGACTTCTGTCAGCTAACTTAGCAAGAAATTGCAAGAATACATTCAAAGACCATGAAACCTCAGATAAATTGGTTTACCATAAGACGTAATGTTAAAGCAACATTCAGGAAATCAGTTATAAATTAAATGCAAAAACTATGGTGAAATCAAAATTCAGGTTTTTGTCATTCTTCTGTTTACATAATGTAAAGCTTCAGTTCACAACTTCACTTCAGAGCAGGAATTATACTTACATCTATCTTTTATTTTGTTTAAAAGAATGATATGGTAGTAATCTATTCATAATGTTCTGAGAATTAGAGTTGGTTGCACAGTCAATCAGATGTTTAGACTGGATTTGCATATTATCCACCTATTGAGTCCTTCCCAAAGACCTAGGGTTGTTAGCATTGTTGTTTGATAGTGTTAAAGATATCATCCTAAAATGTAAGGTGTTCCAACTAAAACTGCAATTTACAATTGACCAATCATGATTTTGTCAATTACAATGGTGTTCAAGTGATTCTCCAATTGTTTTGGGATTGCACCCAAAGTTCTTATATAATTGGTATTTTGCTTTCTTTTGCCACAATCTTTCTATTTTTATTTGCATGATTTTGTATTTTGTAATTTTCTCCAGTTCATTATCTTCTATTCTTCTGTATCCAGTTACTGCTGCATCTACTATCTAGACTGTTTTGACTTTCTTATCTACAATTGTTAAGTCTGGTGTTTTATGTGGCAAGCTCCAGCGCACTTTAGGTTCTTGATTTTATATTATTGTTATCCTTAGCAATAAAGGAGAATATTTGTAACTCAGAGTTGAAAGGGGATATCCTTATACCATCAATACAACATAATATCTTATTAGTATCATCCTGTAAATCCCAAGAGGGATTTCTCTTCCCCTATCCCACCCATATTTCTGGTATCTTTTAAATTTAAGATGCTCAAATTTAACCCTACAATTATCCTTACTCCAATCTACTGTCATTGTCTGCTACCGTACTCATGAGTCAATGAGACTGCATCCAAATAACTTTCAACTTGTTAAGACTCCAACTTACTTCCAAAATAAACATCAGCAAAGGGAGCATCTTTGATTACTTAAAACAATGAATAATATTGGCTGAAAATCCACTAATGAATGGTGAGAGATGAATGACAGCATCCCCCAAAATGTATGAGATCTGACTTTGGAAGCTCCACAAGCCACCATGGGAAGGAAAACATATTTGCTCACCCTTGATTTAATGAATAAGAATAGTTTTAAAGTAGTTTTGGCATATGCAATTGTGAGATAATGAGTTTCTGTAATTCTCTCTCTGGTGCAGAGAAGCAGGTTATGGTTATTATAGCAGTACCACCTGCCACTTTCTTTGTCAAAAATAGGAAAGATGGATTTTTAGACCTGTTCCACTGTATGCATAATTAGATGCAGGTGTTTTTCCAGATTCATCAATGAAACTCACTGAAGTGCTGATGTATTATTTCAAACTACCTTATATAAATAATAAACACTAGAAATTTAAAACAAAGTATCCATTGTCTGTTGTTTTCTAAAAAAAAAATTAGTCCTTTTAATTGTTCCATCTATACAATACTGCCATATGTAATGTTTTATACCCCATTTGCGGGATAATGGCAAACTATTTGAATTGAAACTAGAATGACTTTAATCATTAATATATATGTGAACTGTGAAACGAACCAAAATATCCTGTTTAACTACATGAATAACATGTTCTAGAGAAATGAATATGAAATATATTAGCTGCAAAACTCATTTTTAGCATATGTGAATTGTACTGATTCCTATACTATTATTTTCTTCCTGCCCTTAAAAACAATATTGTTAAGTATTGTTTTTCTGATTTATTGAGAAAAAACAGTTTGTGTGGCTCCCCAACTTATGGAAAATTTCAAGAAAAAAAATACAAAGGAAATTTTACATCTGTAACCATGCACAATGGAATCATCCAATACTTATATTATACCAAGTGAGGACAGTAAAAGCTGATCAAAGCTATCTGTCAGAAGATGAAAGATGTGCTATCTTTCATCACTTAGGGAGATTCTTCTAATTTTTTATTTCCTCCCTTATGAGAAATCTGTCTAAATATCTATCATCCTGAAATTCTTCTCAAAATGACAGCCATAAGATAGGTAATTAAATGGCAGCTATAGTGATAGACTGCTGTGCATGAATGTGCATGAATGAAGGGATGTGCATGAATGAAGGGATATATCATCCCAAAGACCTGCACGAAATAGTGTCTATGGAGATTCTCAGTCATCCAGGTCATGGTTGTCCCATGGTGCTTTTTCAAAAGGCAACTGGACTTACTTTCTTTGTTTTTGTTTTATTATTTAT
>JAEANM010011174.1:0-15404 GCA_017656035.1 Myanophis thanlyinensis
TTAGACAATTAAAATTTGAAATTTAAAATTCAGCAAATTAAAATTTAACATCAAATTCAAAATTTAAAAACCCCTCAGATGATTTTATGACCTCATACCTAAAACTAGAGAACTAAAAGAGGGTGTACTTTATTTTTCACATAGTTTATCTATCTTTTTCTTTAACAACCAACATATTTCCAGCCAACATATTTTGTGGACAGTGCAATGAGTGGGTCAATACATTTTTTTATACAGTGCTAACCATAATAATACAATTACATAGTTTTCATCTTCCAGCTTCTAATCTTAATATGCTCATTATAATTATAATATATTATTTTATATAGATTTAGGAATTAAGATCTGATAGACAGATATCAATATGTCTAATACTATTTTCATAATTTGTATTTATTTTTCCTCCCACTTGTCGGGGTTCTTCCTTATTCATCTCTTTATCTTTATTATTATTTGCTCTTTCGGCTTCGACCCAAGAGATGACTCTACACATGATGGTCATCATCACCAGATGGTCAACACATAAAACAGATTGACTGTGTGCTCTGCAGCCAAAGATGGAGAACGTCTATACAGTCAGTAAAAACAAAACCAGGAAGTGACTGTGGCTCAGATCATGAGTTTCTCATTACAAAATTTAGGCTTAAACTGAAGAAAGTAGGGAAAAGCATTAGGCTACTCAGGAATGAACTACATTTTATCCCTGAGGAATATACAGTAGAGGTGACAAATAAATTTAAATAATTAGGTCTGATAGACAGAGTGCCTGAAGAACTATGGACGGAGGTTCTCAACATTGTACAAGAGGTAGCAACTAAAACCATCCCAAAGAAAAAGAAATGCAAGAAAGCAAAATGGCTGTCTGAGGAAGCTTTACAAATAGCTGAGGAAAGAAGGGAAGGGAAAGACAAGGGAGAAAGAAAAAGATACATCCAATTGAATGCAGAATTCCAGAGAATACCTAGAAGAGATAAGAATGCCTTCCTAAATGAACAGTGCAAAGAAATAGAAGGAAACAATAGAATAGATCAGAGACCTCTTCAAGAGAATTGGAAATATGAAGAGAAAATTTCATGCAAAGATGGGCATGATAAAGGACCCAAATGGCAGGGACCTAACAGAGGCAGAAGAGATTAAGAAGATGCAGCAAAATTACACAGAAGAACCATACAAGAAGGAGCTTAACATCCCTGATAACCACAATTGGGTGGCCACTGACCTTGAGCCAGACATCCTGGAATGTGAAGTCAAATGGGCCCTAGGAAGTCTGAGCAATAACAAAGCTAGTGGAGGTGACAGTATTCCAGCTGAGCTATTCAAAATCTTAAAAGAGGATGCAGTAAAAGTGCTACTGTCAGCCTCCAAGTTTCTACTTTTTTCTGCTGATGCTTCATTCTTATTGGCTGCCATAGTAACGGGGGGAGGGGGAGCTGGGAGATATGGTGGGGAAGAGTGCTGGTGTGTAGAGGCCCTTGCATTGATGTTTATTCCTGTTCAAGGCCAACTGTCCCAGAGAAGTAATGGTCACCAACACCTGCAGATGCCTGCCTTGTGACCTTTTGAGAACTACGGATTGGACAATCTTCGTCAGACCCTGGGGGAAGGGTTTTGGGGATTCTTTTGATATGTACAAGTTTTCCAGACCTTGCTTTCGCTTTCTCTGAATCCAGTCATAGCTCAGTAAAAGCTACCTGTTTTCAACAACAATGAATTCAGGGTTTTCATTTCTTGGGGTCTGATCGAGGCAGAGCTGACATTAAGCAAGGTCTGCAATACCAGCCAACCCAGAGATAATTTCTACCGTGGGGGCTATGCACAGAATGTTGAACCCGGGAAGTGACCAAGAGGACATGGGAGCTCAGGGGTCAACCTCTCCTACTCCTTGCCTGTATTGAGAGGAGATTGAAAGCCTAGGAGAGCTGCGCCTGGAAGAGAGGGCAGTACGACCGAGATGGTCTTTGAGAGTGGGACACCTTGAAGAGCCCTACGAACCTCACCCAAGAGTGACGGTAAGCAGACGCCGACATGGAGGGGGCCCTGGGCTAGAGGCTGACTGAGAAGATCTCATAATGACCCAAGCCCTGCAATTTTTGCAAGAGGCATTAAAGAGCCATAAAGCTCGAGAAGCAGCAGCAGAGAGGGCTTTCCAGCCAGTAGCTGAGGAATTTAAACAGGCATCAGGAGGGGCTGAGGCTGCTGAAGCCCAGGCAGAGATCCCAGTCCAGCAGAGGCTGGCAGCAAGGGCTATCCCAGCAGCAGCAGCTGCAGCTCAAGCCCTCCCAGTGGGGGAAGGAATCCCCTGAAGGGGCCAAATTCCAAAGATTCCTTTGCTGGCAGTAAAATATAGAGGGGATCCCAAAAATCTGGGTTTTTTCCTGGCCCAAGTTTACACATATATGGAAGAGTATGGTGAAGATTTTACCAATGAAGCTGCCAAAGTGAGATACGTTACCATGGCCCTGGAAGGGGAGGCAGCAGAGTGGATGACCTCCCTCCACAATGACAATGCCCCCCAACTGAGAAATTATGATCAGTTTATGACAGCCCTTCACAGTCGCTTTGAAGACCCCCTGGTGGAATGTAGGGCCAGGACCAGAATGAAAACCATAATCTAAGAGCATAGGTCAGTGGCTGAATACACGCAGGAGTTTCAAAGCCTGGTTTGTCACATGCATGGCTGGTCCCAAGTAGCACTGATGGAGTGCTATAAGGATGGGCTGAATGATGATGTCTATAATGGTTGTGTGGTCCGGGGGGCTCCCCAAGACTTCCAACACTGATATGTCCTGGCCGGGGAGGTAGAACTAGACCAGACCAGAGATTGTGATTGTGGGAGCCACCAATGGAACCAACCCTCCTCTTCTGCCCCGAGAGCTCCAAAGCATGCTCCGGCAGCCAGACCAAAGACCACAGCTTGTTTCAAGTGTGGGAAGGAGGGGCACTGAGCTGCTGAATGCTTCAGCAAGACCACCTCCAAGCCGACTACCACAGGATCCAGAAGAGATGAGAGACAGCCAACCATGCCTCGTGAAATGGCACTTAAAGGAGTGGAAGTTGTGGAGTTCGCCCCTCCCAGCCAGGAGGAACTGGGAACTCCAACCATCATGGGGGAGAGCAAATCAGACTCTGACGATGACCTTGGGGTAAGTCAGCATGCAGGGCCCCTCACCATCCCAGTAGAACTGCAGGTGCCTTCTTCCATCTCTCGGGGGGAAATGCTTGCCCTTTTGAACTCTGGGTGTACTAGATGCATAATTAGTCCTGAGGTAGTAGAGAAGTTAGGGTTGAGACTGAGAATGCTGAGGATCCCCATTGCATTCTGCCAGTTAGATGGATCAGTGGCCGGGGGGACAGCTCATTTTGCAACCAAGCCAGTTGAGATGTGGATGGGAGATCACCACGAAACTTTGAGCTTTGTTGTGGTCCCAGGAATGGACTGGCCCCTCATACTTTGATTGCCCTAGTTACGGAAATGGAACCCCCATGTAGACTGGAGGAAGGGGTTGTTGTGCATTCACTCCATGCTTCCTGCAGGAGGCGATAGACCCACACCTCCATGAGCCAAACATTCAGTGGAACTGCTGGCCACTCTGAACAAGCACATTGAAGGAGAGGAAAAAATACCAAGAGAGTACTGGGATCTAAGAGAGGTCTTCAGCAAAAAGGGGTCGGACCAACTCCCACCTCATCGCCCAATGGACTGTAGCATAGAGATTCTCCCAGGGGTGAAACTTTCCAAACTAAAGATTTATGCCATGACCCCACGAGAATTAGAGGAATTACATCTTTTCATTGATAAAAATCTGAAATTAGGTTTCATCCAACCCGCAAGACCCCAAGTAGCAGCCCCAGTACTATTCCGTGAAAAGAAAGATGGCTCTCTTCATCTATGTGTTGATTATAAGAACCTGAACACGATATGCATGGAAAATGTGTACCCCCTACCACTTATGAAGGACATGTTGGCCCACTTGGTGAAAGGCAAGATATTTACCAAGTTGGACTTAAGAGAAGCGTACTACCGAGTCCGCATTGTCAAGCTCCAAAAGGATATTTTATATATGGGGGGTGTTCTACTATATTATGTAGGCCAATTTATACAGTAAATTTAGGGCCATGTAGATCTTGACACATTTACACGTTTTCTATTGCAAGGTCACTGAGAGGGCAAAGTGTTGATGTTGTTTTTTTATTGGCTGTGAACCGCCCCGAGTCCTTCAGGAGAGGGGGCGGTATATAAATAAAATAAATAAATAAATAAATAAAGGGGGAGTTGGAAGTGGCAAATTCTTATCTTGTTTTCATTCCTTTAAGTTTCGTTCTCATGAGAACTTTCTCTAGCGCTTCACATCTGGGATGGGAAGTGTCTTTGGAAGTCGTTGGGCTTCTTTTTGAAATGGTTGGAGGAAAATTAACATGTGATAATCAGTGGGGTAGAACTTTCAGTTTTACTTGGGTGGAGAAAGCCCAGGAACTTTAGATTCGGGATTTCTCCAAGCCATACGAGAACAATGTCTTCAATAAAATCTTATTCCTTGGACTTTGTCTCTTGGGAGTTCTGATTGCATTGCTGATGTTGTGTGGAACCCTGACAGGGACAGGATAAAAGAAATAATGCCACAAATGACCAAGAATGAAGTAAAACAAAGCAAAACAATCCTCAGAAATTATCAAGGGAATCGCATCCCCATTGTTGGAAGTGGACTATTCCCCGTCAAGTATAAAGGATTCGAGGGCAGCCTGCCACTCATCGTAGTTAAAGGAAATATTCCAAACCTCCTAGGACTAGAATGGTTTGATGCCTTAAGACTGGATATATCAGGAATCAACAGTCTGAGAGATTAGACTATGGACAAACTCACCAAGGATTTCCCAGACGTGTTCAGGAGAGCTAGGCAAATACAAGGGGATGCTTATCTCTTTCAGTTTAAACCCTGGGGTGGCTCCTATATGAATAAAGACGAGCAGGGTCCCTTTCACACTCAGACCTAAAGTGGATGAGCAACTAGATAAATTGGTCAAGCAAGGGGTTTTACATCCCATTGACCATGCAAAATGGGAAACCTCATAGTAACACCCATTGAATCTAACAGGACAGTCTGCATATGTGCAAACTACAAATTCACAATTAACAAAACCCTACACTTGAATGCCTATCCTGTCCCGGTTGTGCAATGCCTCCTATATTCACTGGGACAGGGAAAAATCTTTGCAAAGCTCAACCTGGCTCAAGCCTACCAGCAACTGCCAGTCAATGAGGAAATGGCAGAAGCCCAAACCATTGTCATGCATCGGGGGGCTTTTAAATGTCACCTCCTACAATTCAGGGTCAATGTGGCTCCCGGATCATTTCAAGGTCTCATGGAGCATCTCTTACAAGGCATTCTGAGGGTAATACCCTATTTTGACAATGTCCTGATCTCTGCAAGAAGCAGAGAACTGCCAAGCCAACTTCGAACTGTCCTACAGTGTTTCCAAGAAAAGTCAAAAAAGTAAATGCCAAATCACTGTCCTTGAAGTAGAATTCCTGGACTACCAAATAGATGCCAATGGAATACACCTCAGACAAAATCGACACAATACAGGGAGCACCCACCCACTCAAACAAAACAGAATTGCAAGCCTTCTTAGGACTATTGAAGTTCTGTAGGATATTCCTGAAAAAGAAAGCAATGATAGCTGAACCTCTCCATCAGCTTTTAGATAAAAAGGTCACCTGGTCCTGGAGAGAGGTGGAAGCTGCAGCTTTTAGGGGAGTAAAAAAAATCTAATTTCCTCACAAAGCCTGCTTATCCAATACAATGAGCATCTTCCAATAACTCTAACATGCGATGAATCACCATTTGGGGTTGGGGCAGTACTGAGTCATTGCCTCCCCATCCAGAAGGAAGCCCTCATAGTGTTTTTCTTCTGCACACTCTCCCCAGCTGAAAGGAACTACAGCCAGCTGGACAAGGAAGCGTTGGCAGCAGTCTCCAGAATCAAAAGATTCCATGAATATTGGAGAAAATTCAAACTTGTAACAGACCATAAGCCACTGCTGGGACTGATTGTGGAAGATAGGCAGACCCCTCGAGTCCTGTCCCCTAGGATGACCTGATGGACAGAGTTCTTAGCAGCATACAGCTACCAGTTAACTCACAAACCGGGCACAGAGATTGCACATACAGATGCACTGAGTTGATGCCCACTTAAGGAGAGGGTCAAAAACCCCGCACTAGCATCACAAATCCTGCTAATTCGCACCATGACAGAATCGCCCATCATAGCAGAAGATATTGTAAAGACCACCAGAAAAAACAAAACACTTGTGAGAGTGCTACAATGAGTATGGAGTGGATGGCCAGCAGACCAGCAAGGCACAGAATTTTAAAAGTTTGCAAGTTGCCAACATGAGCTGTTTCCTATGGGGGAAGCTGCATAGTGATCCCTACCAAGCTGCAATGGAAAATCACAAAGACCCTACATGATGGCTACCTGGGCATTGTGCAAATGAAAGCACTCACCCACAGCTACATTTGGTAGCCAGAGATGGAAGCAGACATTGAGCAGTGGGTCAAACAATGTGACCCATGCCAAGAGTCGAGGCCAGCACCACCAGCAGCTATGGGCATACAATGGGAGGACTCCAAGAAACCATGGTCTAGACTCCACATTGACTTTGTGGGGCTGTTTGAGGGACCTATGCTGTTCATACTAGTAGATGCATATTCCAAATGGCTGGAAATGCAACATATACCCACAACCGCTACAGAAGCAGTGATTGCCATCCTCAAAAGACTATTCAGCACACATAGCCTGCTGGATGTCATAGTCTCGGACAATGGGCCCCAATTTACAGCCACTCAATTCAAAGCCTACCTAGCCAGCCAGGGGATCAGGCATGCCCTCACAGCCCCCTTTCACCTGACAGGGAATGGAATGGTGGAATGAATGGTATGAACAATGAAGGAAACCCTGGAGAGGAAGGGACCAGGGGACATTCAGGACAAAATAAACTGCCTTCTACACACCCAGCATACCACCCCAAATCCAACAATGAATCTCAGCCCAGCCAAAATGTTAATGGGTTGCAAATTAAGAATAAGCCTGGATACGTTGCAACCAGATTACACAACAACACAGAACTGAGAAGAAACAACCCAAATAAGACAATTCCAGAAGGCAGGCAGTTTATGCTAGGAACTATGGGGGTAAACCCACATGGGTCCAAGGAGAAATAACCAAAACCACAGGCCTCCGGTCATATGTAATACGCCTACACAATGTCCGGGAATGGCGGAGACACATAGGACAACTAAGAGGCTAACTACAAAGTGACCAAGACAATCCCAAGGAAGTTGGAGACAACTATGAGGGCGGGGACACCCAAAGCCAGAGCCACCCAAACCCAAAACAAAATGACAGTCACCTGCCCATAACCCAAGAAAGAAGAACAACTGAATCGTACCTGGGGCCGAAGTCCTGAGGACACCGGACACACCTGCCGCAGAGGCCCAGCAGCCACAGATACACCAAGCTAAAGAGAGGGCTCCGAATATAAATGGGTCCAGTGAAGAGACAGCAAGATCTGAGCCCATACCTGCGCAGATCGGAAAGGGCGCACCCCCATCCATCTTACCTCACTGAATATGCTTGTAGCATAAGTCAGGGGGATGGTCAGCATCAGCCAGGTAGGGAGGGGTGTTGTGTTTGCGTGTGCACAGACAAAGTCCTCTATCTAGTCCACGCCTGTCATGGGGAAACTCTTTAAAATGATTGTCTGCAGGCTGACAGCTCACTATAAAAGGAGCTGCCTGCCTGAAGCTGCTTCACACTGTATTCCAAGTGAGAAATGAAGAAGTCTCCTGATTCCTGACGGTCTGTGCCTCTCATTCTGCCAGTTTAAGAAAAATACTCCTAAAATTCTTTCCTCTGCAGATAGCTTTGTATATGTCACCCAAAATTATGGACTATCAAGGGCACTTTAAATTCCTTGAAAGCCATTAAATTAATTACTTAATCTTTCACTTCAGTTATTTACTCCTAGATTTACATATGTGGGATTACAAGTGAATAAGATGTAATTCATTAATTTCCTTCCCCTTTTAATTTTTTTTATTGGAGTGGGATATTACTTTCAGTATTTGGTCAACGACTGAAAAGTGCTACATGTAGTTGTAGCTTTTCACTAACATGCTTTTCTACAGCGTCCCCTCTCCACATGGAGCCCAGAAGAAGTTCAGGATCCCAAGAGGAGAAGTTGCTTCTCACTGTAATTATGACCTCCTGGGTCTTTGAGTTCTCCATGGCTTTGATAGAGACAGCAGACTGAAGTCATAAGCAAAGGATCTTGTATCAGAAGAGGATAAATTGCTTAGGTCAAGATCTGTGGGAACAAGGTTTGGGACATGCAGATGCTCTGCTCTTGAATATACCATACCCCTTTCTCCTTTCCAGATGAAGCTGAGTGTTTCTCTGTTTATATTAGGAAAGTCACTGGCATTTCCATCTTGAGAGAATGCTTTGAATTTTTCAGCTTGTTCCTGCTCTTAGTGTTAGGAACTGGAAGGGGATTAATAAAATTCCATGAATTATGGACCTCCTGCTTCTGCTTCTAATGCTTCTGGTGTCCCATCCAGTCTCTGGGAAGCTTAGAATGAAATGCCTGCTGAGTTTGGAGCACCAGGATAGAAACAATGCATGGAGCTTTTATAGGCCAGGAGACCATCTCATTGGTATAGTCACAACTGACACACGAATATCACCAATGATGTTACCTTTCCACAGTGCTCCTTCTCTACCTTCTCATCTGTAAGTCATTCTGGGTGATGGAATTGCATCCCCCCCCCATTTGCAGTTCTAAAACTTTCCTTCTTTTCTTCTTCTTTTGCTTACTTTTATATTATAGGACTTGTCTAATTTCCTTAATGATTTTGATTTCCATAACTTGCCTTTTTTTTTCTTATTGTGTAGAAGAGACTCAGATCCAAAGATGGGGTTAAAAAGAACCTGAATGCAATCCAGATTATTTTTCTATCCCAGTTCAATCCTCAATTCATCACTTGATTTCATTTTGTTTAAAGGAGTAATTGAAACAGTTGTAGTTGCCTCTAACCAGCCCTTTCCCATATTTGTATGACTGATTATTCATTTTGGATCAATATCAGCTTAAGATTCAGTAGGCTTGTGGAGACAAAAAGGAATAAATAGTTTTAAAAAGTTACTTGTTACTGTTGATAATCTTGAACATTTTTCTACAGTACATTTTCTTATAGTGTTTTCTACACCCTACCATTAATTTTCACCATTCAAGTGGTCAATAAGAATTCCCAACTCCTGCACAACCTCACACTGGGCTACAACCTCCATGACAATTATTTGAATACTTTCCGCACTTCAGATGCCTTGCTGGACATTCTCTCCACTGGGGAAGCCAATGTCCCCAACTATGGCTGTGGAAGGAAGGAGAACCTTCTGGCTCTTTTTGATACAGCTGACAGGGACATCTCCATTGAGGCATCAACATTAGCAGCACTTTACAAAGTCCCACAGGTTTGTGTGTTTTTCTATCTCTCTGGAAAAATGAGTGGTGTTTTTGGGGTGGGTGAGCAACAGATGCAATCCATAGAATTCAAGAGTTGATTTTCTCCATATTAGGGAAAATGTCTATGTTTTTTCTATTATGTTCATGTTCAAATTCCTCATAAACCTCACCATGTTTGATGATTGATATGACATGTTTGTGCTGATAGGTTGTGTGTGGTTTTCACCAAATGTGGCTCTGTGCATTATGGCCAAACTTCTTCACTCTGTTATCATCTGTCCAAAGGAGAATGTTCCAGAAATTTTTTTTAATAAAAGTTTTTTTATTTTTAAACAAACATACACAAACATACATACAAACCAACAAAAGAGAAAAACATATAAACCTAAAAAAATCATCCAGTTCTATGCTTACAGTGTGTCAGTTGGTTACAAGTCTTTTTTTGTGCCATTCTTTCATAGTCTTCACTTATAATTATATATAATCACTTTGTTTACCTTAATGTATATTCATATCTCACCAATTTATTAATATTCTTTTGACTAATCTATTATTCCATCATTTTATACAAGATAATTCTCCATGTTTGAAATTCTATGTTCAAGCAGTGGTTATATATTTATATATTTATAGTCTCTGTCCTTGTATTAGTCTTATCTATAAAAAATTGACATATTTCAATAACTATATCTTTTCATCTAACCATTGGTAAAATAAATCCCATACTCTATAAAACTGTTTATCCTCTTGTTCTCTAATTTCAAATGTAAATTTACTCATTTCCACACAGTCCATAATTTTCTTAATAACTTCCTCCTACGTAGAGTAGGTGCTTTTTCATTTTTCCAGTTCTTAACAAATACAATTCTAGCCGCTGTTAATACATTTATAATCAAATATTTCAGTTTTTTGTTATATACTTCCAGCATAATTCCCAGCAAAAATATTTCTGGTTTGAAGTCTATGTACTGTTTTATCATCTTCTCCAACCATGTGTGGATTTTAGTCCAATATCTTTGTGCCTCTATGCATGTCCACCACATATGGTAATATTTACCAGGCATCTGATGGCATTTCCAACATTTGTCTGATTTACCTTTAAACATTCTTGCCAGAGGTAAGTTCCACCTGTAAAACATCTTATATAAATTTTCTTTATATGCAGTTGACATAGTAATTTTTTAATTTTGAGACCACAACTTTTGCCATTTCTCTAAGTCTATCCCATGACCAAAATTCTTCCCCAAGCGATAATCATTTCTTTAACTTGCTCTTCCTCTAATTTGATCTCTAGTAAATACCCATACTTTTTTAATCACCTTTTCATAAGTGCCTGTTAAAATTTTATCTAAGTCAGTCAATTTATCATAAAAACCTTCTGCTTTCAAATTCTCATCAAATCTAGATTGTATTTGCACATATGAATACCAATTCATCTTTATACTTTGTTCCTGCAATGCTTGCATCAATTTAAGTTCACTCTTTTCATTTAATATCTCTCAATATCTGTTTGTTCCTCAATTGTTGACAGCCAAAGCAGGATTTTTGAATAATATTGCTTTTTAACTTTTTCCCAATTTAGTAACAATGCCTCTTGAACATCACGCCTTCTAAAATACCCCTGTGTTTTAATACCCTTATACCAAAGGAAGGCATGCCACCTCAGCAGTAAGTCGTGACCTTCTAATGTCAATAATCTACTATTTCTTAATGTTATCCATTGTTGGCCCACATCAAACATGTTGCCTGGTAATATACTTCCCAGTTGGGCAAAGCAAATCCTCCTCATACTCTTGCATCCTGTAATAGTTTAAGTTTAATTCTTGCCTTTTTTTTCTCTGCCAAATATATTTCAATACCATTTTATTTAAGTCCTTGAAATATTCTTTCCCTAATTTAATTGGAATTGTCTGGAATAAATATAAGATTCTTGGTAACACATTCATCTTAATTGTAGATATTCACCCAACCAAGAACAATTGTAAGTTTTCCAATTTTATCAAGTCTGTCGCAATCTGCTGTTTGAGTTTGAGATAATTATCCTCCTTTAATGTACTACATCTTGCTGTTACATGTATCCCTAAATATTTCACTTTGATTGTGACCAGGATCTTCAAAATTTCCTCCAGTTCTTACTAACTAACTACTATGTTTTTCTTACTAACATATTCTTTGTTAATATCTTTGTTTTATCTTTATTCATTTTCAAACCTGCTACCTTTGCATATTCTTCAATCTTATCTATTAACCTAAGTGCTGTTTCCAAGGGGTCCTCCATTATAAAAACCAGGTCATCTGCGAAAGCTTGCAATTTATATTCTTCCTTTTTAGTTTTCATTCCCTTTATCTCTTTTTCCTCCCTGATGTTCCCATTCAACACTTCCAATGTTAAGACAAACAGCAGAGGCAACAGTGGACAACCTTGTCTAGTCTCTTTTCTTACCTCTAAGGAATCAGTTAACTTGCCATTAATCATTACCTTTGCAGTTTGCTTAGTATGTATCATTTCTATGGCTTGAATCAATGTTTTGCCAAAGCCTATCTGTTCCAATTGAAGTAACATAAATCGCCAGTTCAAATTATTGAAGGCTTTCTGTGCATCTAAAAACATCAAAGACACTTGTTTTTCAGGATGTGCTTCATAATATTCCAAAGTATCCAGAATCATTCTCATATTATTTTTAATATGTCTCTTAGGCAAAAATCCATTCTGGTCAGGATGAATAAAATTATTTAAATATTTTTTTCAGTCTTTCTGCCAAAATTGAAGCGAAGATCTTATAATCCGAGTTTAGCAGGGACATCGGCCTATAGTTTTTGACCTGCTGTGGGTCTGTGTCCTCCTTCGGTATGAGTGTCTAACCATGTTTTGGGTATCCTCTGTTTTAGCATAACTTCATTCATAACTTCTAATAGCTGAAGATTAAGTGAGTCTTGAAAAGTGTTATAAAATTCCACTGGTAATCCATCTGGTCCTGGTACTTTTCCATTATTTTGTTTTTTATGTGCTTCTGTTAGCTCCATCATTGTACTATTCCCTTCTAGCATCGTATCAATGTCTTTGGGTACCTGGGGTAATTTCACTTCCTGTAAATATTGTTTAATTTTTTTCTTCAGAAACGTTCTCTTGATCATATAATTTACCATAATAATCTTGTATAATTTCTTTTTTCTTATCATTTCCATAACAGAGATGTCCTTATTCATTTTTTAGCTGAATTATTTTTCTTGATTCTCTTTCTTTTCTCAGTTTGTAAGCTTATCATCTGCCTGGGTCATTTGGATGTTCAAAGTAATTTTGTTTAGAACTTCAAATTTTTTGTGCTAATTCCTCCTTTTCCACAAGTCCCATTTTATGTTTTATATCCATTATATCCATTTTAATTTTAATGTCTTTTTTTTTTTTTTGCGGAGTCTTCTGTAGCTCTTTTTCAAGTCTCTTGTAGTCATTCTCCAATGCTTTAAGGTTTTTTTTTTCCTGTCATCTATTTCTCTTCCCTGTGTATTCCATTATCCATTATCTGTGTCCCAGAGATTCTGTAATTATGCATTCTCTTTTTTTTTTGTATTCTTTAAAAAAAAAGCCAATTCTTTCTCAATTTTCTGTTGGAAATCTTTTTCCTTTAATATTGCATTATTTAAAGTCCATCTTAATCTCTGTTTCTGTCCTTTCCATGTAAGTGTCATAGGATTGTGTCTGCCCAAACATTTGTTTCTGTTTCAATTTCTTGTACCTTATTAATCAACTCCATTGACACCTATATCATATCTATTCTAGACTATGCATGTCTATTCAAGTAAAAAGTATATTGTTTCTTTTCCATATTTCTCTCTCTCCATAGATCTTTTAAATTCATTTCCTCTATCATTTGAAAGAAGGATCTTGGCAGTAATTTTCTTGTTTTCTTTGTTGTTTTCTGAGTTTTATAGTCCATTTTATCATTGATTATTCCATTAAAGTCTCCCACCATACATATATTAACATAGTCCAATTAAATTATTTTCAAATGTAACTTTCTATAAAATTCTTCTTGATTATCATTTGGGGCGTAAATTGCTATTAAGAGTGTTTCAACATTATTGTCCAATATTTCCACCATCAAAATCCTCCCAACATCATCTCTATAAATCAATTCTGCGGGTATTGTATCTCTAACATACAAGATTACTCCTCTCTTCTTGGAATGTGTCAATGTTGCAAACAAATTCCCTAATTTTGATTGTTTCAATAATTGTTCACATTGTTTTTTAACTTGTAGACAGATTATATCAACTTTTAATAATTGTTCACATTGTTTTTTTCTTGTAGACAGATTATATCAACTTTTAATTTTTCCAACTTATGAAATATTTTCTTTCTCTTAATAGCGGAGTTAAATCCATTTATGTTAATTGTAATCAATTTCCTCTCCTCCATATTACTCTTTATACAAGGGATTTTTTACTCTAGGTCTTAGTTCTTATTCACTGGGAACACCACCTACAGCTGCTTCTTTTCCAGTTGTTGTTTTTCCTTCCTCATGGATTTCAATTGGGGACTCTTTCTTTCTTATTCTTATTCCTTCCTCCTTTGCTCCAAAAAATTCTGAAAAAAATATTTCAGCTCTTTCAACTGTATCAATTCTATGTCTTTGTTTCTGCCAGGTAAACATAAGGCCATCTGGTATTAGCCATTTATAATTAATTGCTCTTTTGAGTAGTTCTTTAGTCAAGAATAGATATTCTCTTCTCATCTCTCTCACTTTTCTAGGTACCTGTTTCAGTACTGTGATTTCTTTATCTTTGTATTTTAACATTTTCTCTCTTGCCACCCGCTGTATCTGTTTTGATGGTTTTCTTAGTGAATCTAATATGTACTTCTCTTGGCAGTTTATTTCTCATTGCATATCTTGTGTAAACATGAAACACTTCATCTACTCCATCCATCATATTTTCCTTAGTTATCTCCAAAGCTTCTGCCAAGATTTCTATCATTATCTCTGCAAAGTTCTCACCTTTTTTTCTTCTTCCATGTTTTGAAATCTGAGATAGAATTCTGACCTGTCAATTTCCCATCCTAAAAGTCAACTCCTATCTTTTTCTACAACATCCAGTTGGGCATCAATATCTCAAATCATCACTCTGTGCATCCTGCTCCTCAATTTTCTCAAATCTATCTTCATATTTCTTCATCATCTGTTGAATATAAGGTTTGTGTGTGTGTGTTTTTCTCTCTCTGGTAAAGTGAGTAGTGGGTGTGGGTGAATGAGCAACAGATGCAACCACATCTTCTCCATAGAATTGAAGAGTTGATTTTCTCCATATTACGGAAAATATCAATTATGTTTTCTCTATTATGTTCATGTTCAAATTCCTCATAAATCCCCACCATGTTTGATGATTGGTATGGCATGTTTGTGCTGATAGGCTGTGTGTGGTTTTCAGCAAATGTAGCTCTGTGCATTATGGCCAAACTTCTCCACTCTGGTCTCTTCTGTCCAAAGGAGAATGTTCCAGTGGTTTGTTCAGATGCAACTTGGCAAACCTCAGCCATGCTGCCATTTTCTTTTTAGAGAGAAGTTTTCTTCTAGCAACTGTTAAAAATAAACCATACTTCAGTCTTTTTGCAGTTCTACTGTACTCTCATAAACTGGGATATTTAACCTGCTCACTGAGACCTGTAGATTCTGAGGTGAAACTCCTGATTTTTTTTTTCAATGTCTCTGAGCATTTCAGGATCTAATCTTGGGTGAACTTGCTGGAATGGTCCCTCCTGGGTAAGATTGGCAGCTGCCTTGAATGTTTTCCTCTTCTCAATAGTCTTCTTCAGTATAGAATGATGATCTTTAAATTGTTTGGAAATGGTCTTGTAACCCTTCCCAGATTGATGGGCAGCAAC